>QBDW01005069.1:0-35311 GCA_003261595.1 Maconellicoccus hirsutus
GACCGTGTTTAAAAGCAATTGTTAATATGCACGATGCGTGCGTTTTGTGTTTACTGTGCGTGGATTTATATCGGTAGGATTTTTTTTACGTATTCTAGTTACTGGTTTCGGAATTATTCACATTACGGTGTTAAAAAGTCGAGGAGTCTTCGATGAGGCGTTTAGGGAGGCGGGAGACGAGTGGGGAATATTTGTGATTTTTTGTCAAGACGAGGGAAGCTACGCAAGTGTCGAATACTTCATCTTTGCATGGAAGTAGCCGAGTTAGGGAATTTTTAAACCAATACGAGCATTAAGGTCATTACGAAATGAGAAATACACCAACGACCGTGGTACGCGAGAGGTAAAAAGGCATTCGAAATAGACCGAGCGCAGCTTGGAGAGAAGGAGGTACACCGATACATCATTTTTTGAACCGTATGGTGGCACTCACAGGACAATGCTTTTGTGAAAATAAGCCCACGGAAAAATCACCGCGCCGCGTTGCTCTAAGGTCATCAAAATGGTGTACGTGTGAGCGCCATAAAGAGTAAACACGACGCCGGCCTCGGTAACCGCGCCGATTCCGGCATTCAAAATACTTTAATTCATCGCCGGGGTATATTTCATTTCAACAATGTACAATATGAAGATGTTCTCTGTATTTACATGAAACCGGGGCACACCTTCTAGTCACGATCGAAATCTAAGCCTTTTTCGAATTTATACCCGTAATAAATTCACCGCATTGTGAGGCGTATTGATCGATATTTCAGTGGTGCCAATCTTGGTGGGAAAGTGGGAATGGCCTTTAGGGGTTTTTGACATGGGCTTAATGTCGAACTTACGACCTTTTTTGATATGTCAGGATGGAATTTCATTCGGTGTTTTCAAATTGATAGCGTCAAAGTATTAATTGGGTTTTTTAAAAATTTAACCCCTCACATGTTTACCCCTAGAGATACCCAACAAATGAACGAAGAAAAAAAAACTAATTAAAAACTTATTATATCAGCTCGATAAGACAACTCGATCGGACAAGTTGAAAAGAGTAACCGAAACGACAACGTAATTCCGATCGACGAGGTGAACTCTACGAAAAGGATAAGCATTTCATCCTCTGAGACATAACTCCAAGGAAAGGGAAAACCTAAATAAAAACTACGGGTAGAAAATTTTTTTCTCCAAAGTTATCACGATTGTTAAGGGATCGTCAAGCAAAACGATTCACGCTCGAGTAATCGCAAAAGCGAAATTAAAAACTTAGCTCTTAAATAAATTATCAATGTCCCATATCGATTAACATGTCAAATGAACGTTTCCGCTGGTATTTTTCGGATTCGAGCAGAAAATTAGATTTATTCGGTCTCGCTGAAAGTTTTTTCCCGAGGAAAGTTTACCCGTCAATCGGGTATTTTTTTCTGCAGATTACCAAGTACAACTTTATAGACAAGGCGAGCTAATGTAAATTAATAATTCGTTTTAGCATTAAGAATTCCCTTAGTTTTTCTTTTTCAGCGCGATAGGGGTGGGGGTGTGTGTTTAAGAAGTTGGTTGAATTTACTGAGATGAGTGTACGTGGCTTTTGTACTTCTTGCCAATGTATATTTTTGGGTTACTCGTGGATGTTTTCTATTGGTATTTCTCAGTGGTGGTAATTTTGTGTTATTGGTAATATCAAAAAAATAGTGGGAGGAGAGGTTAAAGCCGTAATAAGGGGGTGAATTTTCTGTCATGTCTTGGAGATCCCTCTGTGAAGTTATGACATCTTAGAGATGTGAGAATAAGCTCTTAATATCATCGTGATGTCTTTACGATATCACTGTGACGTCGCCAACTCGTCATCATGTCATGGAGAGGTCATCATGACATTGTACGAGGTCACTATAATATCACCGTAATGTCACTACATCATAAAGAGGTCATCTTGGCTTTAGAGAGAATCAACCTCGATATCACCATGATGCAGTGATCCGTCGCAAAAGTGTACATCATAGTGAGGTCACGACGACATCACTAAAAATGAACTACGACATGGTGATAGTCATCACGTCATGGTGAATTATTGCGACGTCGTAGAGATATCGTGATGACGACATAGAGATGGCATAATGACCTTACTGTGATGTTATGGTGACCCCTGTGGTGTAGTTGTAACCTTATTATGATGTAAGAACCTCACTATGATGTCGTAGTAATTTTATTGTGATGATCTCACCGTAGTGACCTCGGTGATGTCATGGTGACCTCATTATGACGTTACTTGTATCATAGCACTGTAATGTAGTAATCTCACCATAATGTTGTGGTGACCTTTGTGATGTCACGGCGACCTCGTTGTGATGTAGTGACCTCACTGTGATATTATCGTGTCTTCGCTGTGATGTCATGATAACCTTACTGTGACGTTATAGTGACCTCTGTGATCTCATAGTGACTTCACTGTGATGTTATCATGTCTTCGCTGTGATGTCGTAGTGACCTCACTGTGACGTTACTCGTATCATGTCACTGTAATGCCGTAGTACTCTCACTATAATGTTGTGGTGACCTCTGTGATGTCATGACGACCTCGTTGTGATGTAGTGACCTCACTGCGATGTTATCATGTCTTCGCTGTGATGTCGTGGTGACCTTACAGTGTTGTTATCATGACACTGTAATGTCGTGGTGATCTCACTGTAGTATTGTGGTGACCTCTGTGATAACGTGACGACCTCGTTGTGATGTAGTGACTTCATTATGATGTCATGGAACCTTGGTGTGATGTTGTGATGACTTCTGTGAAGCCGTAAAGACCTCATTGTGATATTGTGATGATTTCTTTGCAAATTTCAATAAAATTTTCATCTTTTTCATTTTAATTTTCGATCTTGTAACATCATCAAGACAAATATTTCAAAATTCTCTCACCCAAAATACAGAAATACCCTTTCATCGACATCTTACGTTTATTAGCTTCCCAAGATGGCATCTTTAAGTAATCCTACGATAATTAAATCTCCACCAAAAATAAAATACGCCTCTACAGACCACCTGCGCGTGTTTTAATTTACTTTTCTTCGATCATGTCGCCTCAGCAGCGGGTTAAAATCGTTCAACAGATTTATACTGGAAAATATAATTTAAAAAATCCTAGCTTCAAAGAAACACCCGAAGTTCGCAAAGGCCAACACCAGCTCGGGTACATATAATTTATGCACGACGCGCCTTATTGGTCGACTTGACGAGTATATGAGTCGTTGAAATATTCCATACAAAATTAGCATCTATTAAACGTCGAAATCGAGAACTTTTTGTCGAGTTTCTTCACGCGACGATGCGTCGTCCTCGAAAGGGATTTTCCTCCTGTGCTGGGAAACGAGACGAAGGGTTAAATTGAAGTTTAGTCGATGGGAAAACACATAGAAGAAATTTTATTCGATCAATGCGTTTTCATTTCGGGGTTTTCTTCGATGATAAGAGAAATTTACGCTTGACCGGATTACGGTTTTGGTATTTGTTCGCATGTAGTACGTATATGATTATGTGTATGTGTAGATAAATGTAACCGAGTGAAAATACTCGCGTAATATGAATTTTCGTCGTGTTCCATTGCGAAGTTTAAAAAAAGAATTTTCGTTGCAAAACGTTTCAACATAATAGAAAATGTATCGTTTGATTCAGCCCTAAGGATGGTCGCCTTGTTCAAGGGCGATAGAGAACCAGAGGTGGCTCCTGAAATTTATTTCATCTATACATGTTTCGTATTTCCAAGACACCTGAATCCTTCGTCTCATCATGTTTACTACTCCAATTCTCAGCCGATATAAAAAAACACCTCGAATACATCTCTCGAAATAGTCTTAATTCGAGTAATTTAGATGTGACTACCGTTCAAGTACGATTTATCACGTATGCTTAATGCATCGAACCCGAAAACATCTTTGGATTTGGTTCTTATCGATTATCTCTAATCGATTAGAGAGATTACGGTCTGCGGCGATGATGGGACTGGCGAGATTTAAAAACCGTAAACTCGATCCAGAAAAACTGGGCGTTCACAAATGAGAGTATTTAGCCTCAACGAAAAAAATCTCTTCTAGGCGTAATTTCCTCACAATGATGTAACATGATAAATGCATGATTTGTGGCAACCTTGCATTAAGAAGATTGTCAATAGCCCTACATATCTTCGAATCCACACCATCGCCTCTTTTTTCCTTATATCTCACCTCAAGTACTTTACACACAACTCAAATTCTTCGCAGATCCTTCCATCTCACTCCGTAACTCCAACATAGTAAATCGATAATCGTTCGCGCACCCTATTAAATCGTGTTCTAATAGCCGATCAAATGAACTGGTTCGTTACCGTAGCCAGCAGCGCGTAACAATAACAGGAAAAAATACCAGAAAAAAGCACACAGAAAAAGTACACCGAACAACAACCGACGAATGAAATGATAAATGTGCAATGACAGGTAGTAAGGCTGGGCCGGTCCTCTCTCCGCCATCTCATTAGAGACGTTGTATTTATTGCCCGCCGTGCTGCAGACGCTCTCTCTCTGCGTATAAACTCCGGCATCCTTTAATTATGCGCATTACTCGCCTTAAAAACTTTTTCCAATGCCCATAGAAGACGTACAACGAAACACGAACAGGAAATTAGGGTACGCGAGGCCGAAAATACGAGTAATCGTCTCGTTGATTGAAATGTTTTGAAAATTGTTATCTCGATGACAAATCGAGCCATGGTGTTGAATGGCGTTTACTTGTGTTCGCTTCATTCGTGTCTTTCCAGAGCATGAAATTGGAAAGGCAGAACTTCATGAACGAGACTTCTCACCGCAGGAATTACAATTAGTTGTATTTCCATTCTCCTCTTCGATTCTGCATCTCAACAGCTAACTTCTGGATGCACATAATGCATCTTTAACGTCACATTCTCATAAATTCCCAGATTCTTCGATCTCTCATCCGAATCCAGCTCTACGATGTACCGAAAAGTCAAAAAATTTCAACACCTTTCCAATCCCCTGACACGTGTTGAAACATACACAGACAAAACTCGGAAATCGACGTTTGCCGCGAAGACCTTACACGTCTGTCGTCGAAAATCCAAATACCGCGGTAATGGATAATGCGCCGGGATGCTGTTGAAATCTACATACACAATAGACATCTGCGATGTATGCGGTATTCGAGCATAAAAATACCACCGGATGTGAAAAAGAGTGGGCGAGTATGCGATAATGGACTCTTAATTGTTACAGAAATTAATCCGAAGCCGGAGCTGCTGTAACATACGGTTAAACATGTAAATTACGCCGTTGTTACGCCGAATACCAATTTTCGGTCATTTGAGAAATTCCGATGAAGTTGTATGCACCGTTGCGACGCCATTTTGAATTTTCGACATATTCCAAGTATTCGATGATAAATTGCAACTAATAATTTTGAGTTTTTCCGAATTTGAAGGAGAACCATGGCTTAAAATGAAATTCTCATTATGACCAAAATTGTAGAGAAACTTTCAACGAACAACTTTTATTTAAACAATTTTTTTATATAATGAAGTACATAGTTTTCAAAAGGGGGCTGGCTTCTTGATATTTAGGGGAGAACTGAATAAATGATTGGAACATAACGTACCTGATTGTAAATTTAATTCTGAGTAATTCTTGTTATTATGACTTTTTCGCCATCTTTTGTCATTTTCGTTCAAAATGCTAAAAAAGTCAGGTAGTGCTTCTTCAAGCTCACTATCTAAATTTGAGAGACAGGGGGCGCTCCGAATTGAATTTTTGTAAGAACCAAAATTATTGTGAACCTTTCTACGAGTAACTTTTCTATGGGAAATTTTTCGTTATGGGACGATGGATGTTTGAAATTTTTTGTTTTTAATTTGGTATAATTATCAGTACAAGAGAATTTCCACGAGGGACTTCCAAGGTGATTTTTGTCTTTTACACGATTTCAAATCACTCAGTCACCTGGTACATTTTAAAATTTAATGACGCGGTTCTGCCACAAGATGTTTATGAAATTCCTTCAAATCCATCTATCTCGAACCATCAATTTCAAAAACCAAAAAAACGAATTTCTAAATTACTTGGTTAAATTAAGCCTCACAATTCCCAAACCTCTTCAACTTCTTATATCCCAAACACCGATAAATTACACATGACAAGTTCAAATTGAAATTCTAGACTTTTGATCAATACAATATAAACGAGGTAAATAATCCGAATAACGAAGGAAATTCGAAAATAACACCGCTTTTCCGTCGAGGATGCTTTCGGTGAGGAAAAAACCCACGAGAAACTCGATCCTCCCTTTTCGTAAACGGTCGCTAATGAGAGCATCGTAAAAATGGTGTTTTTTTCAAAAACAACCGCAACCTGTAATTTAGCCTTTTCATGAAGGGGGTTTTCGTATACGACGTAAAGTTGCGAAATCACCGGTTTGGGGAAACTTCTTAATGGAAGCGTGTTTTCGTGGCGGACGCGAATTCGCGTTACGAGGGATTGAGAAATTTCAACGTTGGAAATCACGTGAAATTAATGTTCTCGAAATATACGCATAATATTATGCACCCTTAGAACAAACAACTTTTGTAAATATTGTCCTTTTTTGGTATGTACGGCACAGAGACAAGTTTAAACGTTGCTACGAATTGTGTATCGTTTGAAAATACGTAGACGGTAATTAATCATCGTATCCAAGACAGATGGTCTATTGGTTTGGTGTTTTTCTCATTTAATACACGCGCACGTATGTCACCCTAAGACTTGGAAACAACGAAGGCGCGTGTTCGGTATCGAACTGCAGCGAAATCGTCGATATTGCCTGAAAAAGCTTTTGGTGACGAGCGCCGATATATCCGGAGTTTAACTCGAGATCAGAAAGAGGGTTATTTTGGAAGGAAATCCAAGGCCAGTTTGATGATTTCATTCGTATAGGAAGAGCTTTCAAAGTAACCCCAACCATAGCTTTTGATGTTGGCATGAGCCCAGCAGCTCAGCTTAAAGAGAAGATCAAATGAAGGTCGTAGACATCGCAGCCATTTCTTTGGGCACATCTGAATGCGAAATTTATCAACTGACTCCACTTTAGCCCAGCATGAGCTACCTTGACCTATTTTTCACTGCAGCTCCAGAAACAATATCAACGATACCTCTCAGCTTCGTTCCAACTCTTCTTCAAGACAACATTGAGCACCACACGAAGGGGGTGACAATACTAAAGAGTGAATTGCTTCACCTGGAGACAACGTCCCTATATTTTGAGATGGTAACAAGCCGTTAAAATACTAGTGTCACCGACTTGGCCAGGTCGGTAAATTACTCGAAAGTTAACTGAGCGAAACTAGTATATTTCACAGTTTAACCTCATAAAAACATGAAATATTACTTACGAACCATTAAACAGAAATTTAAATCAATTTTCTAAACTTTTATAGTACCCATTTAAAATCTTCTCAGAAGCAGTTTTGTCTTTATTATTTTTTCTCTTGTGTTCACCCAACACAACGCGTATATCATGGAATCTGCCTGGAGAAAGCATGGCCGGAATTAAAAATTGTACTGGGTCGTCCAGTATAATTTGGCGAGAGGTAAAGAGGAGAAATATTTCAGAGAATTTTTTCAGGGTTTAATTACCTAATTTGAATTCTTACATATAATTATTTTATTGATATTATCGACGAGAATATCATAAGATAAGAATCTAATGAGGTAAATTTCGATACTGGAATGTATTTCTGATATTTTTTTATATTTTTGCCACATTATTTTTGAATAAATTTACGAATTGGACTGGAACTTTGTAAAAAATTACAATATTTTATTGAAAAAACAAGAATGTAGAGGGAAATTACGACGTAAAAAAAACACCAAAATGACATTGAATCTTATACAGAAAACATCAGCGGCCATTACAATCTCGCTAGAGAGGCTCAAATTTCACAGTATTACTTCTATTTTCAAGATTGTTCGTCAAGAAACGTGAATTACTTGATAACTTCATTTCAGGGATGCTCATCTTTGTTGTGAGATTTTACCAAAATTCTTCCAAAAAATCAATTGAATAAAGTAAACATATTGAGTCACATTTTCGCATCAATGGCTACTAAAATACCTCCTCTTCTGACCTTTGCATGAGCTAGTTACGTGAAAAGGAAACCTGCCGGAAGTATGTGCTCCATTATGTAACCGATGAACCAGCAATCAAATTGATCACCTTCGAATCTCTCACCGGAGATTGCACGACTACTATCCGAAGCAATGTACCCATACCTCAGGGCTTCCGACACCCTCAACAAGACCTACCCTACGTCAAAGCCGCCACTACTTGGTTAAATCTCACGGAAAATCCACCTTCATTGAAATTCATAAATACAAACACGAGAGCACATTTCCCTTCATTTTTCACACATACTACACGAACACTACAAAGTAACACGTTCGCGTGATACCTTTCGTATTTGAAGAATTTATTTCTCGAGCAATTTTTAAACGACTTAACAACTATAATTTAACGAAAATTCCTGAAACTCGAACCAACGGTTACGGGCGTCGCTCTCCCGTTTCCCCGCCACCGAACGACGTCCGAGTAGTGATAAAAATCGTGACAGTTAAATTATACTCGTTCGTTTCGATTTTCAGCTAATTATTAATCTCGCTAGAGCATTTTTCTTTTTCGCTACGGCCTCGTTGGTCTAATCGTGTCGTCGTAATTCGAATATAAACACATAAAGTAATAATTAATCGTGAAAAGTGGCGTTTAATAGCGAAAAATCGCTTTTTCGGGAGAAATTTCTTTCGTCGAGAGTTTGAATTTAATTGTAGAGCGTCGGTGCTTTGAATTGGCGTAATTTACCGAAAGTTTTGATGTTGGCTGGGGAGTCGAGCTTTTTTCGTAATTTTTGGTTTTCATCGAAGCCTTGGAGCCTGAGATAGTTGGACTTGGAATTTGTAGGTGATCTTTCGATTCTGATGGCCTCAGTTTCGTGTACTTTGTAGTATCATAATTTCATCTTTCAGCTTCTTTTTTTGTCAACGGAATGTCCAAAATTTTCGTTTGGTTTGTCGGCCTTTTTAAAATGGTAATTTTGACGCCATCAGAAGTGATATTTGCAGAAGACCGTAGTTGGTTGCGCTAAAAAAAAGCGAGTGCGAAAAAAATTCAAAACGAAGTGCCTCAAAATGTCGGATTTTGATCTCGATATTTCGATTATCGATTTCAGTGTTTTTTTTCGATTATCGATTTTAATGTTTTGATTTTGATGTTTCGATTATTAAGTTTAATATATTAATTATCGATTTCAATGTTTATATTTTAATATTTTGATTATCGATTTCAATGTTTCGATTTTGATATTTTAATCACCAAGTTCGATATTTCGATTATCGATTTAAATTTTTGATATTTCGATTATCGATTAAAATTTTTGATATTTCGATTATCGATTTTAATGTTTTAATTTTGATGTTTCGATTATCATGTTTAATATTTTAATTATCGATTTAAATTGTTGTTATTTCGATTATCGATTTCAATGTTTCGATTTTGATATTTTGATCACCAAGTTCGATACTTTGATTATCGATTCAAATTCTTGATATTTCGATCATCGATTTTAATGTTTTGATTTTGATATTTCGATTTTGATATTTTGATTATCGATTTTAATGTTTTGATTTCAATATTTTGATTATGAAGTTTAATATTTTAATTTCGATACTTCGATTATCAATTTTAGTGTTTTGATTTCGATTTTCGATTTTAGTGTTTTGATTTTGATATTTTGATTATCGATTTCAGGGTTTTGATTTCAATGTTTTGATTATAAAGTTTAATGTTTTAATTTCGACTTGTCGATTATTGATTTTGATATTTCGATTATCAATTTTAGTGTTTTGATTTCGATTATCGATTTTAGTGTTTTGATTTTGATATTTCAATTATCGATTTTAGTGTTTTGATTTTGATATTTCGATTATCGATTTCAGTGTTTTGATTTTGATATTTCGATTATCGATTTCAGTGTTTTGTTTTTGATATTTTGATTATGCAGTTTAATGTTTTAATTTCGATATTTCGATTATCAATTTCAGTGTTTTGATTTCGATTATCGATTTTAATGTTTTGATTTTGATATTTTGATTGTGCAGTTTAATGTTTTAATTTCGATATTTCGATTATCAATTTTAGTGTTTTGATTTCGATTATCGATTTTAGTGTTTTGATTTTGATATTTCAATTATCGATTTTAGTGTTTTGATTTTGATATTTCGATTATCGATTTCAGTGTTTTGATTTTGATATTTCAATTATCGATTTCAGTGTTTTGTTTTTGATATTTTGATTATGCAGTTTAATGTTTTAATTTCGATATTTCGATTATCAATTTCAGTGTTTTGATTTCGATTACCGATTTTAATGTTTTGATTTTGATATTTTGAGTATCGATTGATATTTTGATTATGCAGTTTAATGTTTAAATTTCGATATTTCGATTGTCAATTTCAGTGTTTTGATTTCGATTATCGATTTTAATGTTTCAATTTTGATATTTCGATTATCGATTTGAATGTTTGATATTTCGACTATCGACTCACTAAGTAATTCGATTTTGATTTTTAAATTTAATTGTTTCGATCTGAATGTTACGACTTTTCAATATCGATGTTTTAATTTCGATATTTTGACTATCGATTTTATCATTTTGATTTCGATATTTCAATTGTGATTTTCAAAATGAATATTTCGATTATCGATTTACTACAAAAAAACATCAATCATTTGAACACAACAAAACTAAAACGCTTCACAAAATCGAAAACATCTCAAACTGTCGATTAAGAACCGCATCGAATAACCCCTTCTAGAATACAGCACTTAATTGAAAATTCCCCGCATACAAAACGCAATCCATATTTACAACGGCAATTAACCGTGAACCAAACCACCTCATCTCGCCTCAGACAAAATACGCTTACTCACGCGTGCAATCTGTACATAAAAACAAAAAAAAATCATTTACGATATCCAAATTCTCCTCGCTTCAACACCCAACACGAACCCGTCTCTGATTGATAGCGGACCAGTGGCATTTCAAGTCTCGTTGCACCGAGCGCCAGACACGAGGGGGAGCGGTTCTGAACTCAATTTCACGGTAGTGGGTGTCGATGATGATGTCGTATAGCAACCGCGATGATGTATGTATACACAAAACATTAGAAAAAAGAAACAATCTATGTAATCGCTACGCATTCATAGGGTGTCTCGAATCTGCTACGTTATCGAATACCTCTTCGAGACCACCTGACCGTTTAAATCGCGTATAATAAATTAAAAAAAACGTAGGCGGTTCACGATGTAGCAGTGGAACCCTTCATTACACCGGTGCAACACTCTAATTAAGAATAATTATTTATAGATAAAATTTCCGAGATGACTTTATAAAAGACGAGGGCCTTTTAGTAAATAGTATCTTTTCGATGGCGATCAATTCCCAAAAAAACCCTTAGGATACACGAAACTCATCGAAACAACCGTGTTGTGATTTCAGATCCGATCGAAAGGCATAAAAAAACTTCCATGTGCCAAAAAAATCGATATCGCGTGAAAAAATATCGAAAAATCACTATGCCCGTCAAGTCGATACCGTCCACCGCACGTTAGCGGGAGATGTACGCTTACGCGTCGCAACCGCGTTGGCTCGAAAAAGTACGCCGCTAGTGCGCGGCGGGTGGTATCGACTTGACCGGATGTGTCGGTGATTTTTCAATATTTATTTTCTCGAAAATATAGATTTTTTTGCTTTGCGTAATTTTTCAATATGACACAACATTCTCAGCGAGTTGTGCGGCCAATGTATGCAAATCGCATTTCGAGTGTAAGGAGTAGGTTGATTATCCCTCGCTTTGATCCCCTCATATTCCTAAAAACCACCCATCACGTCCCTTCAAAGACCTCCATCCCACCCTGGAGACATGCAGCAATCGTCGCCTCGTAATTATCGCGACAAATCCCCTTCGTGTCGTCATTTTGTACACACACGTTCGCCTTAAACGAGTTGAGCATATTTTACACGCGCCAGCGTTGAAATTTTCATACACGTTAAATTGTTATAATGTTTGATACATTATAAAAGATTACCAGCTTGCTGTTTTGCTAAAATAAACGCGTACGCGTATATTTCGAAAGTTGCCTCAAGGGGTGAGCGAAAGGGAACGTACCCGGCCATAGTTTTAATGGCATGTTCGTGGCACTTAGGAAGTGACGTTGACACTTAGAACTCATTACCCGCCAACGTTGCCGACACATTTTCTAAATTGAACTTGATGTAAAATTTTCAACTCGTCGGGTTGTAAATTTTTCGTGCTTTGTTCCTTTTCGAATCCAGTAGTCCTTTGTCCAATGGCCTTAGATATTTTGATCGTTTTTTCGAGATAATTATTCCAAAGCTTCCAGTTAAATTGGGAAAATTTGCATAGAAATTTGATGACATGATTTCAACACAGGTGATTTTTATTTCTCGAAAATTTTTATTACTATATTAATAAAATTTTCATCGTAATGGAGCTGTTCGTTTTGACTGCAGTTTGTATTCTTTGTTTTTTTCTACTTTGAAGACACGTTCGATGCTTAGGAATGATATCTCTGCGCGAATGAGATCGTTGAAATGGGGGAAATTTGCATGAAAACGAGATATTTCGCCATTTTTTTCATATTTTATTACGTCAATAAAATTTTTTCTTAATCGAGGCATCGATTAATGAAGGTTTTGGTTGCGTTTCTCGTAATTTTTTACACATTTTATTCCATTTTTGCACATTTTTTCGATATTTGGCGGCGAATCGCGAACGTCGAATTAAAATGTTAATTAGAAAACGAAGTAGTTTTTGTTTAAATCGATTAGCTAATAAATTGTTGCATCGATCGAGTAAAATATTCAAATCGATTAAATATCTGAACTGCGCGGATAAATACCACAAAAAACACTTAATTATCAATTTAATTGACCACAGAAATGAAGAGTAGACGCGCAGAAAACTTGTGGATGAATTTGTATTCGAATTGTGTACATGGAGTCGTCTCATGCATAATCATCGAGTAATCCTAATTAATGGGTTTTTTTCTGGAGATTCATTTTTACATAAAAGCAAATAGTTACCGAAATGAATACCTCGACAAAGAGTATATTATGGAGGCCGCGAGCGATTTTTTATACGAAAATTATTACTTTTTCTTTCGTTTACTCGATGGTTCTATGTAAAGCTGGGCTAGTTCGATTTTGAGGTCGATTGGGTATGAATAATAATACAAATTGCCATATTTAGCTGAGCCTACGCTGAGACAGACGGTAAATCTTCGGGAAGATGAGTTGGTGATGTGGAAGTGAAGAGGGTCTTGGGTTGCTCGGGTCGTGGTATTTTTCGATTTGGTCGCGTCGAGTTGAAAAATTAGAGTAGGAGTAGAAGACCAGTAATTCATTGGTGGTAATCGAAGTTTTAGTTTTCTCCAATTCGTTGTATATGTGACGAAGAAATCGCCTCGAGGGTGACCAAATTCAATGTACTGCTGGAAGATTGGATTATTGGAAATTGACCAACGAGGAGACATGTAGCGTTAACTTGACCAAGCTAGAAGATTTTTTGTTTCCTTTTATTCCACTGAGTTGACCGGAAGTCGAAGAATGTCCAGAGTTTTGCCTTTAGCATATGGAGCCATAGGGTGTCTCGTCAATTCCACTACAATTACCTATTGACCGGAAAATCTCCTTTGTTCGATATATCGTGCATCTGTTTCATTAGGGCAACCTTGATGTACTAGAAATAGTTCGCAAAATATCCGTGGGCTGATTTATATCCACCTCGGCCTCGCTTCTCGACCGGTCCCACGCGTTCGAAGAATTTCCACAACTCGAGACGTACTACGTTTTCCCAAACGAAATGAAAACCCGACGATTCAGCCCTCGCGAACGTTAATCGCAACAATGGAAATTCACCGCACGTACAAATACCCTACAAATTATCACCTTTTCGCGCCATAAAAATATACGTACCTTTCGGACAAAGCCACGTATTGGGTAAATCTCGCCAATTGAATCGTCGCGATATAGACGAGGCCCGGGGTACCGCAAATGTACTTTTACGCGGATTAATCCAAGTAGACAAAAGGCACGTTCGCAAGGTACCATCGCTCGTTCGAATATCTTGAAATCCATTAAACGTATCCTTTACAAGGCCGAGCTCTTAATTGCCGACGTGCTTTCGCCAGCGTCAACATGTAGATTTCGAGCGCGTCGAATTCATCAAAACCCACGAGTAATTGGCGAGTTGCGAGTTATTAAAACACTAATTACGATCGCTATTTAACGCCGGAGCTCGCTAGATTAATTTCGACGTCGATTACTCCTGACGCAGTTTAAGGCATTTTTCCTACACGGTGGCCGCCTTATGGAGAAAATTCAACGAATCGTGACAGTAGATAAATTGATTTATCCGAGAGCTCGATTAGGTGAGAGGCGATTAAATTAATTAGCTGCGTCAATTAGAAAGAGGCCTAGATTCGTAGATGAAATGTGCGTCTTATGTGTGTTGTGTACCGGTGCAGGTGGGCGAAGGCGAAATTTTCCATGGAAATAGCAGCGCTCATTTTAATTTAATCATTTCTTGGGTATGCGGAGATCAAATCCAGTGTTATTTAATTTTTCTATCGAGTAATCATTTTACCTTGAGCATTTTTGATATTCTTTGTACAGCTATGTTGGTTATTTTTAGTGATAATTGAATAATTTTTCTATAAATTAATTTTTTTGGAAAATGAAATTCAATTTTAATTTTTTTAAATTATAAATCACTATATTATTAAATATTATGAAGTTGTACAAAATAATAACTGAAAAACAAAATTCACGGATTTTGGCGACTTAACTACGCTGAAACGCTCAGTTTTGTTAATTCTCACCAACGATGTTAATATTGTCAAAATATGTAGTTTAAAATTAAGCAAAATTTATTTACTTGATTTATTTTCGACTTCAGCCAATTCGACTATTTCGCTTTGTTTCGATAATTATTTTATAAACATGTTTAAAATTTTTTTAAATTGCTTTTCACAAATTTACCCAAATGTTGAGGAAATTGATTAAAATCGACTAATATTTGCTCAAAATTGCACAAAAGTTGTGCAAAACGATTAAATTAATGAGAAATTTGACTGAGATTGCAAACACCCAGCAAAATATTCTTGAAATAGTTTAAAATCGATAATAATTTGCTTAAGGCTATTCTTTACCATTTCGCCATGTGGGAGCGAAATGCTATGTCCCGAGCAGCTCCCTATGACCGCCTGTGACTTGGTTCATTTTGATTTTTGAATCATCATGGTATTGATATGATTGATGATAATTGAAAGAACGAATTTGTACATAACTGAATAATGCGCACTCTAAAATTTTATTGTAGTACCAAAACTGTCCAGCGACCATCTTGAAATATACCCCCGCGAACTCCCGTTTCTCTAAACTTAGTTACCACTTTTTTCCGTGGAAAATGAAAATTTTTCAATTTTCTTTTCGTGAACCTTTTTCTTACAACTATTTTAACACCATTACGGGCCAGATTTTCAATTTTCGTCTTAGGAAGCCGAGATATCACCACTTAAATTTTTCTCACTAAATGGCGTTTTTTTCGTTTTGTAATCAATTAATCAAAAAAAGCTCTCCGTACAGTTCCTCCCGAGTGGATTTCCTTTAAATTAAATCAAACCGCAGTCAAATTCGTTCAGTAGTTTTCGAAAAAAGTGGTAACTAAGTGACCCCCTTTTTTCAGAAAAATCTTACTGATAAGAATGGTAAAGAATAGCCTTAAAGTTCCTTAAAATTGCACAAAATCGTGGAAGTGTAGTTGAAATTGTTCAATATTTGTTCAAAATTTCATAGAAACTGGTAAAATGATGTTGAAACTGATTAAAATTCATTAATACTTGCTCAAAATTGCAAAAAAGCTGTGCAAAAAAATTACATTGATTAATAAATTAGTCAAAACTATGAAAAACTATTTAAATGTTACTAAAATAGTTTAAAATTGTTAAAATGTTGTTGAAATGTTCTAAATTAGTTTAATATTTGCTCAAAAATGCGCAAAAGTTAGACTAAACGATCAAATTAATAGAAAATTCAGCTCAAATGGCAGAAAAACTGTTGAGATGTTGCAAAAATAACTTGGAATTGATCGCAATTCGTCAAAAATGGCGCATAAATTACTAAAATGATGTTAAAATTATTCAGAATTGTTCAATATTTGTCCAAAATTACATAAAAACAGTTAAAATGTTGTTAAAATGTTCTAGAATAGATCAAAATTTGTTTAAAATTGCTTTAAATCAGCAAAATTGTCAAAATGTTGAAAAATTTGTTGAAAATTGTTCAATATTTACACAAAATTGCACAAAAGTTGTTCAAAATGATTAAATTATTGAAAAATTTAGTTAAAATTGCATAAAAACGTTTAAAATGTTGTTGAAATAGTTTGGAACTGACCAAAATTTTTTTTAAATTGTGTAAAATTGTCAAAATTGCTTAAATTTGTGTAATTTTAAGCAATTTTTAACAAATTTTTATTGATGTTAATCAACTTTTACTACTGTTATGATATTTTGAGCAAATTTTGCGCAATTTTTAACAAATTTTGATCAATTCTAAACTGTTTTAACAACATTTCAACAATTTTTATGCAATTTTGTAACCACTGTAATCAATTTTAACAGCAATTTGACGATTTTGCGTAATTTTAAGCAAATTTCTCGTCGGTTGTGTCGTTTTGTACAACTTTTGTGCAATTCTGATCAAATTTTAAACGAATGACATCAATTGTGAAGTATTTTAACAACATTTTTGTAATTTTTTGCAATTTCAACCCAATTTTTCCTCAGTTTTTTTTAAGATCAATGCTAATTCATTTACTATTTGGTGTTGAGCTTGAACATTGATTCGTTCTTTTTTTATCTCAGATTTTTGGATATTTTTATTCCTAAAAATGAATAAAAATGAAGTTTGTAATTGTTCTAGCGCATATTTCCCATTCGCAACTGGAAGTTTTTACTCGATTTAAGAAAAATATCACTTGGTCATTCGTAGGCTGCGAGAGCAAATGCTCTGTAGTTGCCGCGGGGTCTATATACCCAGGTGTTACATACTTTATCTGCGAGTAGCGAACTAACATGCAGATGAGTCGACCAACTAGTTGCGCATTCAAACTTTCTCGCGCACGACAGTGTTGCCGACCACAAGTACGTCGCACCCGGCTACAAAGACCCCCTTGCAGTGTACACGCACTGGCCTCGCAGTCGGAACGACTAATTTAAAAAAAAAATAAAAAAACAAAAAAATCCAAATCGCCCGTTGCAATCGAAATAACTTTTTTGTAGATCTTTTAAAGCCCCATGAAACAATATCATCTCCCGCTTGAGTTGAAAATCAAGGGAGCTGCGATGGTTGAGAAACCCCGACAATCTTATCTATCTTCGATGTTTTCAAAACAATGGCCCCTCAACGGCGATTTTTTTTCACACGATAACCCGATAACCGAGTTGCACCCATATGAAAAATTTCCGCATAATGTATTGAAATTTCCTCCGTAATGTATAAAGCGTGAGTGATATGTACCTCGTGTAGGACGGGAGAGGAAAGAGGTATATTGCAAGGCTACCCAAGACCGCGATATTAGCATTTACGCATTAGTGATTCGAATCGCGCACCCGAAATACATTTCTCTCTTTGTCTCTCATATCGGCGTTATTTTTCTAAAACAATATAAACACTATTACTATTCCATTAATATGTAAATTGGACACATTAAACGTGTAGCCTAAAGGTCTGGTAGCGCGCTTTGCGATTCAAAAACAAATCACAAGCGGAGGTGAATTTGCATATCGATAAAAAAATCTACTCTCTTATCAATCGCACCATCTCTTGAAACCCGACACTTCGGTCGAAGCTAAAGGCCGCCTGGATCTTCGGATACCTAACTCTCGATGCTCGGATGCTGCACAATTAACTCATCCTTGTTACGATGCAACGTGTACTGCGTTTCTCTTCTGTGCGTAGATCATCGTATAAATATTTAATTAAGCTCAGCTGCATCTCGAATCTTAAATTCTGTGGAATTAGCGCTCTCGGTGGTGGATTTCCTGATGAAAGTTATCTTTTAAGATGGTACGAGCAAATTGTGTACGCGCACATTTGATATTGCCCGCGTCTTAGCTACGTATAAAGATTCCATACCTTACGTATCTAATAAATAATCGACCAAAGTGGATGTTTAAATGGAAATAGGGTGATTGTGGGGTGATTTAAGGGTGACAATCCTACTTTTAAAGAACGTTTTATACTTAGTTTAGCATTATGTACGCGGCGCATAAGCGAAACTCATTTTATTGGCCCTCCCCTCGCGTATTCGTCGCCAGCTCGTCGTTACGTATATGATATGCAGAGGGGTAAAAAAAGATGAGGAGCCCGTTAACCTCTGCTCTTCTTTTGTGTAATTTCTTTCTTTAATGTAATAATAGTATAGCTCAAACAGTAAATTATGGTGTTTGTATTTATATACACGAGAGGTATTCAAAGGCGTCCCCGTGTGCACTTATATACGGCGACATCTTCGGTCGTATTTTTCACCTATTGTTTCCAAAGGGTCGGCTCGTCATGGGGATACTTGTGTCCGAGGTACTTGAAACCTAGATAAAGGCGATCGTTGATATGAAATTTGAAAATCGCGCGTCTTTAACGCGTTATCGAAGAGGAATTATTAGCGCAGTAATAATCGACGAGCTTGAGCAAACTAAAGGGTGTAATTTTATACGTATCAGTGAACCGAAGGGTACATATGATCGTTTTACTTTTGTTTAATTGCCGAGATTTTAATGAGTCTCATGTTTCTGGCCCGCGGCTTCGTAATCAACCGTGTGGAGATGCGCGATAAAGTAATAGCTCGTGTAACGAGGTAATGCGAATATGGTTGCAAACGGGGATAATTTTATTATCGAGTAAAAATTATACAAAGTTGTAATTGTGAGAAGGTTTTTTGTATTTTGAGCAAAACTGCTGGAGTTTTTTGTAAAGGTGATTCGTGGTTTGTGCAGATTAACCTGAGTAGATTATCGGAGCCGGGCTAGGTTTGACTTCGGTGGGGTTGTTCTGGTCTATACTTCTCCGTCATGTGATGTTAATGGTTCATTAGTGTCGGTCAAATTTTCCGTCAAATCTCGAATAAAAATTTGTATTGAAAAATACTTCGAACGATATGAGGCGGAAATCAAGTTTTTAGCTGTCTAGTGTGACGTTGACAATTTCTGGAGCATCAGAAAATTCTGGAAGAAATGAAAAGTGCCCTAGAGACTCCAGAATGGTTTAACACTGCAAAATTCGGATTCCGTAGGTTCGAATTAAGATAAAAGCCATTTTATGCGAATTTAAAGCATTCCTCGAAATTGACTCAATTTTTTCATGTTTTATTTTTTCAAATAAAAAATTCAATATTTTTAAATATTTATTTACCGCAAAATCGGAAAATCAATTTGTGCTGTCGAAATTTTGGTTTCCAAGGGTTTTTAACATGCTCTTTTCTAAAATCCAACTTTTGTTCAAATCCGAATTGATAATCGGTTTTAATAATTTCAATAATCGATTTTTATGTATATTTTGATTTCGATAATCGATTAATTTATTTTGATAATTTCAATTCTCATATCATGATTCTAATATTTTAATTTCGATTATGATTAATCGATTTCGTCAGTTTCGATTTTGACGTTTTGATAATTTCAATTTTGATTTTAATAATTAGACTGGATATTTTCAATTTCAATTCCAATTATCGACTTTGATATTCCAAATTCGATAATCGATTTTTATCATTTTAGTTATTTTATTTCGATTTTGATAAATTATTGATTAATCGATATCGATAATTTCAATTTTGATTGTAGTAACTAAATTGGATATTTTCAATTTCAATTCTAATTATTAATTTTGATATTTCAAATTCGATAATCGATTTTGGTCATTTTAATTTTGATATTTCGATTTCGATAATCGATTTATCGATATCGATAATTTTAATTTTGATTTTAATAATTAAATTAGATATTTTCAATTTCAATTCTAATTATCGATTTTGATGTTTCAAATTCGATAATCGATTTTGATTTTTCAAATTCGATAATCAATTTTGATCATTTTAATTTTGATATTTCGATTTTGATAATCGATTTATCGATATCGATAATTCTAATTTTGATTTTAATAATTAAATTAGAAATTAGATATTTTCAATTTCAATTCTAATTATCGATTTTGATGTTTCAAATTCGATAATCGATTTTGATTTTTCAAATTTGATAATCAATTTTGATCATTTTAATTTTGATATTTCGATTTTGATAATCGATTTATCGATATCGATAATTTTAATTTTGATTTTAATAATTAAATTAGATATTTTCAATTTCAATGCTAATTTTAGATTTTGATATTTCCAATTCGATAATCGATTTTAATTTTTTAAATTCGATAATCAATTTTGATCATTTTAATTTTGATATTTCGATTTCGATAATCGATTTATCGATATCGATAATTTTAATTTTGATTTCAATAATTAAATTAGGTATTTTCAATTTCAATGCTAATTTTAGATTTTGATATTTCAAATTCGATAATCGATTTTATCCATTTTAATTATTTTAATTATTTTATTTCGATTTCGATAATCGATATCGATAATTTCAGTTTTGATTGTAATAATTGAATTGGATATTTTCAATTTAAATTCTAATTATTGATTTTGATATTTCAAATCCGATAATCGATTTTGATAATTTTAATTTTGATGTTTCGATTTCAATAATCGATTTTAGTATTTTCAGTTTCTATTGTATTGATTGATTTTGATAATCGATTAATCTATTTTGATGATTAGATTTCAAAAATCAAATTTGATATTTTCGATATCAATGATTGATTTTGATAGTCAATTTATGAATTTCGATTATTTCAATTCTGACATTTCGATATCGAAAACCATTGCTAATAACTTCAAATTTGAAAATTCTATTTTAATAATTATTGATTTTGTTTTATACTTCGATAATTTTGTTTAAATGTCGACAATTTGATTTTACTCATTACTTTCGATTTTTACTTTCACTCCACTTCCACGATTCATTTCGTAGAATCCCGAATTTATCTCACTTCACGATAACATACGCGGCAAATAACTGTGTAAACGGCGCTTTACATTGTAAGCAATTCTATTTCCATCGAAAGCGGTCCTATAGATTAAAGTAATAGATCGACATTCTAATAGATTCCGGTTTACAGTCTCGAGTACAGTGCATATATGTTTACAATACATAACGACGCGTAAAACCAATCGAAGCATAAGCGCGTATACGAATTGCCACATCGAGGAAAAAAATAATCTAAAAGTCTAAACAAAATCACCGAGCTACGATTACGCGACGATAATCCGATGAAATACAATATCAACGTCTCCCTTTCGGTGGCGAACTTTCTAAACATACTACAGCTGCTTTGGCTATTTAATTTTTACACCTTTTTATCGCTCGTTTCTACGCGAGGTTGTTCTCGTGTTGTGTGTCTAAACCGCATCGACGACCGTTTATAATGGCTTTATGATATAAAGTGCTGTTAAAAGATGATCGCGAATGGACTCCGCGCTACATCAAAGAATACTAGCGCGAGGATTACAGCGTTATTGAAATGTATTGTAAAAGATGCCGTGATCTTTTGAGAGGACTGGGTCGATTTCATTCGTACTTTTAAACGGTAGTGTGACATTAGCTGCGATATGAAGTGTAGTGACATTTCAGGAAGTCTTGTTTCATAATTTTATGCAGATGCTGTGCGATAAGAGAAGAAACGAGTCAGGTGCCAGGATTTCAGTGATTTAGATAAAATGAAATAGAAATCTCAAAAACATTACAGCCTTTTCAACACTTCAGTTGGATTTTTAAAAATGTGTATGACATAATCCTGAACTGTGAACTGGGCCTGAAAAAATGAGGGAGTGACCTTTTTCACCTTTAAGGATTGTCTCGAAAAATAAGGCAATGATGAACCCTTCTCTCAACTCTTTGGACTATCGTAGTCCACCTGATGACCGTCAATCAACAAACTATTTGACCATTTTATCAAGTTATTAAAATTGTTTACTATAAATATCATCTCATTATTTCCGCAACTCATTTGAAACATTCAACTAGCGGTGAATTTCAAAAGATGTAGCGTTAATGTTCTTTTAATAACGCTCGTTAAAGACAATGTCGTCTCGTGCCACATCCAACAGACGTCCGCCTTGTTACACGTAATCGTTTAAATATCACTAGCAAAAATGTCTAAAATGTCAACACAACGTCACAAAATGGCGCAATACAGTATTTTTGCCAAACGACGATAAACGTCACGATGCATCGTTTTATTTTATTCCAACCGCCGTTATCTTTCGCCTTATATCGTCCACTTCAATTTTCATTTTATCGTTTAAATACTCGACCGATAAATGGTCGAGTTAAGGACACCAATTTCTTTTTAATTTAATTATTCAATTTCATAAATGGTGTTGGCGTCCGTTGAACGTAACTCGATGTATTCGAGTTGACCTTGTTTGTAATTGGACTCAAATATAGGACGAAAATAATCTCGGAATTTATGAATAAATTGCCAAGCCACCAAATCTTCAATTGAAATCAAGATGGGACGACAGCAAGATGCGATTTTTTTTCATGAAGTATAAATTTTAAGAATTTTTTGTACCTTTTTTTTTTTTAGAAAACTAAGATACTTAAAATCTCAAAATCTACATTTTTCGAGCACAGGTCAATCTCCTGAGTTAATTTGGGAGATGTACTGCTACAAAAAATAACAGAAAAATATTTTTAATGGAAATTTGTATAAAATTCAGAATTGAACTTGAAGGCTGAAATTTTTTTTATATTCTTGGACGTATATTTTCTACAAAAAAATGGTGGTTCGTTAAACTGACTAGAAAACTATTTTAATTTGTACAAAATCATATAACTCACCTAAAAACCCATCAAACTAATTTTTGACGAGATACTTCAGGTTTAGCGACCAGAAAACTCACCTGAAACCCGTCAAACTAGTTTCCGACGAGACACTTCAGGTTTAGCGATCGAACAACCCGCCTAAAAACCAGTCAAACCAGTTTTAAACGAGACACTTCAGGTTTAGCGATCGAAGAACCCGCCTAAAAACCAGTCAAACTGGTTTTCGACGAGACACTTCAGGTTTAGCAATGAAACAACCCGCCTAGAAACCAGTCAAACCAGTTTTCAACGAGACACTTCAGGTTTAGCGGCCAACAACTTGTCTAAAAACCAGTCAAACTAGAATTTCCTCTGGATTTTCAAATTTGCTGTTATGGATTTTTTCAGAAATCATACTGTATGTATACAAATGATATATCATTGCGGAATATTTTAATCTGGGACTTATCCAAAAGATGTAA
Source organism: Maconellicoccus hirsutus (assembly GCA_003261595.1). NCBI lineage: Eukaryota > Metazoa > Arthropoda > Insecta > Hemiptera > Pseudococcidae > Maconellicoccus > Maconellicoccus hirsutus. The sequence continues at coordinate 23,526 of QBDW01005069.1, forward strand.
TATTGCCTGTGGTAAAGCATCATCTGTATCAAATAGATCTCAAACATTAATCGGAAACAAGAGAATGAAATGTTCAGATTCACATCTCTCAATACACTTCTCCGTACGAACTTCCCCGTCAAACACCTCGCAACAAACTAAATTACCCTTTTGAAAGATAGATACAAAAATGACCCTCGATATTCGCCCATCTTTTAATCCAAAATCTCAAATATTCGCTTCGTGAAAACATCTTCATTCTTGTCACGTCAAAAAAAGAAATAAAAATCGGCCTCAGCGGTTTTAATTAAATTACAGTGGCTATATTCCGAGCTTTATTAACGTTTACGTTGTTGGTGATTATAGCTCGGATGAGATACGAGATTGAGACACGCACGTCGAGAATTTATCTCGTACAATTTTGCGGCAAACAGTCATTCATCTTGTTATCTTGGCGATCGTCGATGAAAAATATAAGATTTTCTTGACATATAATTACCGTCGAACAGACCTATAATAAAAGTCCACCTTTGGTTTTTTATTCGGCGGAAAAAAAATTCCGTAAAATTGGCCAAAAAGTATATAAGAAATTAAACTGGTAATATTTCATCGTGGAATATATATAGTCTCGGAGAGTTATAACGTACTTTGAGTTTATTTTTTATTCTGGAAGCCGATTATATACGATGGTATAGTTATTTAAGGTGACGTCAGCTTCGCGTAGTTTTTCTATTTTGACGAAACTAATACAACGTTTACGACTGCACGTCTAAAAGAATACCTCAAATAATGGTTGAAAATTTTTATAATACTTTATTAAATCATTTCCTACGTAGCTAGGATGAAGCAAAGCGTATAAGAATGGTAAACGGTGAATTTATATCAGTATGGACGTTGTACCACATAAAAGACCTCAATTTTTACGAGCAGATTATTTATTATGAAAGTACGATATGAAAAAGTACAAGATTTTTTTTTCAACGTTGGAGAAATATTTCATAAGGGGTCTTTATGTAACCGTTAACCTTGTTATTGTGGCTTGAAATATTGTATTGTCGAAAGATTGCCGAAGTATTTCCATAATTCTATATCTCGACGGTGTTATGATTTTTTTCCCTTTTTCCGCGTCCTTTTCCACATATTTACTTCGCGGGTTTTCACCAAAATGAGGAAGAGTTCCCTTCGAGGTATCGTGTGCGAAATGCCAACGTAAATATATCGCAGTCGTAGAAAATGATACGTCGGAATACCATTTATCACCAGTTGCAACCACCGATACCATACAAATCCCCTTTAAACGTTTGTACGAAAATTGGATTACAAGCAAATGCTCCGTTTGAAGTCGTGTATGTAGAATACGCTACCGTCGAGTGTCCAATTACTGTGAAATAAATAATACCAGAGGGGTTCCTAAAATGTCAAAGATTAGATCTTTCAACGAGATGATGCTCGGTGGGGTTGAGATAGTTGACATCTTTTTCAATTCCGCCGAATTGATTTACCACTGGATAAGTGAATAATGTTGAATTTCCAAATCGATTAATCGATTATCGAAGTCGAAATATCAGAATTGATGATTAAAATCGAAATTGAAATTATCAAATTTGAATATCGAAATCAAATTATGAAAATCGAAAAATCAAAATTAAAATTTCCGAATCGAAATTATCGCAATCGATTGATCGATTATCAAAATTGAGAGTAAATGGAAATTGAAAATATTCCAATCGATCGTTGAAATCGAAATTATCGAAATCGATTAATCGATTATCGAAATCCATTATTCAATTATTGAAATCAAAATATCACGATCAATTATTACAATTGAAATCGAGTACATATATCAAAATCGATTACTGAAATAAAAATGTCGAAATCGAGATATTCAAAATCGATTGTCAAAATCGAAACATCATAATTGAAACCATCGATTATCAAAATCACAATTTTAAAGTCTAGAATTATAATAGAAATTGAAAATATTGTAATCGATTGTTGAAATCGAAATATCAAAATCGATTATCAACATCAAAATTCCCAAATTGAAATTATCAAAGTCGACTAATCGGTAATTGAAATGAAAATATCAGAATCAATTATTACAATTGAAATCGAGTATATCAAAATCGATTATCGAAATTGAAATATCAATTGATGCTATCGATTATCAAAATCACAATATCGAAATCAAGAATTATAATAGAAATTGGAAAATATTACAATCGATTAACATCGAAGTTCCCGAATTGAAATTATCGAAATCGATTAATCGATTATTGAAGTAAAAATATCAGAATCAATTATTACAATAGAAATCGAGTATATCAAAATCGATTATCGAAATTGAAATATCAAGATCGATTATTGAAATGAAAATGCCAAAATCGAGATGTTCAAAATCGATTGTCAAAATCGAAACATAATTGATGCTATCGATTATCAAAATCACAATATCGAAATCAAGAATTATAATAGAAATTGGAAAATATTACAATCGATTGTTGAAATCGATTAATCGATTATTGAAATAAAAATATCAGAATTAATTATTACAATAGAAATCGAGTATATCAAAATCGATTATCGAAATTGAAATATCAAGATCGATTATTGAAATGAAAATGCCAAAATCGAAACATCATAATTGATGCTATCGATTATCAAAATCACAATATCGAAATCAAGAATTATAATAGAAATTGGAAAATATTACAATCGATTGTTGAAATCGAAATTTCAAAATCGATCAACATCGAAGTTCCCGAATTGAAATTATCGAAATCGATTAATCGATTATTGAAAAAAAAATATAAAAATTAATTATTACAATAGAAATCGAGTATATCAAAATCGATTATCGAAATTGAAATATCAAGATCGATTATTGAAATGAAAATGCCAAAATCGAAACATCATAATTGATGCTATCGATTATCAAAATCACAATATCGAAATCAAGAATTATAATAGAAATTGGAAAATATTACAATCGATTGTTGAAATCGAAATTGCAAAATCGATTAACATCGAAGTTCCCGAATTGAAATTATCGAAATCGATTATTCGATTATTGAAATCAAAATATCAGAATTCATTATTACAATTGAAATCGAGTATATCAAAATCGATTATCGAAATCAAAATATCAAAATCGATTATTTTTTTTAAATCGATGAAAAAATTGCTCCAACTTAATAAATGAGTTGCTTAATGATTTTAGAAATGAAAAAAAATCACCTCACGAGAAAATTGAAGCTGCTCTTGTACTCAAAAACCATTCGTCATCAACTTATACTCGAATTTTACACGTTTCTCACATCCACAGATTCTTTTTCCATCGACAATTGAAGACAATACTCGGGTATTGGCATTTGGTAAACTTGGCTGGAAATAATTCCACAAAAAGATACGCCGCCGAGTCGTTATCCAACGGTGTCAATACTTAAGGGAGAAATTGTTTCGTGAAGTTGAATAGAGGTGCCTGACGGAAGAGGAGAGAGGAGGTAGAAAACGCGACGAGCCTTTACTATGCGCTATAACATATACAACAAATGTATATAGATGATTTTGAAGTCGTCATTTGGCATTGTACCAATCTTTATAATGTTTTAACGTTACTTCGATTCCAGAAGCTTTAAAATTTAATCTCGGTCTATAAAAATTTATGTGTAAAAATCGCGCTCTCGCGTTGCTCGTATAAATCATCGTAGACGAGTTGATTTATCGGTAACGTGTGAAGGAAAAAATTCAATTCGGGGTTTGGATATCGGTGGCGGTTACGCCTTTGGAATTATCTGTGTTTTGTAATCGACATCGGCTCGAAGTTGGTGCGAATAAATATGCCGCGATATAATCGCGCATGCCTTTCGAGGTTTTTATTTATACGAACTGGTTTGTAGAGTTGCGAGGTAGTGGGTGGTTCGTGGAGAAGAAATGGAGGTTGGAGAGATGAAAATTTGGTTACTGGTGGATAAGACATGAAGAAAGAAAGACAAAGAAAGATGAGAGTCTGCGGATGTGTTTGAAACCTCCTGGAATCCTTTGAGTTGTATACCTAAGTGATGATTGGCTTGAAGGATTTACCTTCAAATTTGTTGCCGAATCGAAGGGACTTGAGATTTGAAAGCGTTTTTATTCGTGGAACTTTCGACTTCACGTTTATATTCGAGGAAATGACAATATAGCTAATTTTTCGCTTCATTGGTGTCCTTGACTTTGAATTTGTCTGATGATACATTGTCTCGGTGCGATCAATCATTGTGACATGTTCCCACCGTAAATTAACATGCGACTTGTGGTATAAATAGGCGGGAAATTTTGTTGAATTTTATGCCATCGAGGTGTATGTTGACCCCACTCGGCTTTTCTACTCATCCAAGTATCTGAACGATGTTGTGAATGAAGAAAAATAAGTTAAAGCTTTTGGAGCTTTTCAGAAAATTTTCACAAATGGTCTCAATTTTTTTGATATTTTTTTTGCCAATTTTAAATTTTTTCTAGCAAATGGCAACACTGTATTAATTGAAATTTCTCAATCTTAAAAACAATATCCCTTATCTTATCAATTTTTCAAGTCATTCTTTTCTCGGTCACATTTCCAGTACCCGAACGCCCGACTGAGTCAAGTTTCCGGCGAAATACCGCGGCGCTGGCTCCATTTCGTGGGCTTCGACGTACAAAAGGATTAAATGTACCATTAAGGCATCGTAGATGTCCATCGCGATACAAATGAAGATATCAGGACACCGGGGCACGTCACAGTGACGATAATCTAGTCACCGCAATCTTTGCTCATTTACCGCTACACGCCTAAGGGGTTGATGAAAGGGGTGCAAGGGGAAAATGAAAACATCGGGGATGTTTTCGGGCCCTGGTTTGCGTATTTTTTTTCACTTTTTGATAATGATCCGTGACTGGCAGACACGGCGAAGTTTTGCGCGTATCGTTTTCTTCGACAAAAGGTCCCAAGGGTTCTATATACAAAAGCTAACCGCATTACAAAAGCCTCCGACTCTTGTGTTTTTAAAGTATCATTCGGTTGAAAACGCCCGTGAGTGTTATGGGGTATAGAAGGCGGCGAGCCCGGGGGTGTGTGTATTTAAAAACAAACTTACCCTTTGTATATAGTGTAACATTTACATAAACAGCGTCAAGGGTGATTATACCGTGTATAGGCCCGAGCAAACGATACATCGCCGCCGCCTTCGCGTAGCGCCAACAATAGTATCTAAATTGCATTGTATGTATCGTCAAACTGAGAGTGTAATTGAATTAATTCTCATTAAAGCTATAAACTTTGTAACTTTTACAACGCATCCGTCAATGGTCCATGTGCCTTTTTTTGTACCGCGTGTGGTATGCTCGATGATGTCTTTTCCAAGGTTATTGAACATATTGAAAAGGGATGCGAGATTTTGCTATGTTTACAAGTTAATCGTGCTAGTAGATTGAAAGATATCAAACGTCATTTTTTTTCATCGCTTTGACAGACCATGTTGTACGCATCGCGGGGGGGCGAAGACCACCTAGGGTGGTTTATCGGGTTCACTCGGTGGAGTTTACTATGCGAGTGAAAACGTTTGTACAAATTTCAGGTATTCGGATAATTAACCGGTGTAATCTCTTGGTGTGTAAATTTTCTAAAGAATATTCAAAGGTTGATATTTTGGCGGAAAAGCGAAATTAAATGGGTTTTATGCGCGGAGGGTGCCCTACGGTAAGCCTTTCTTCGGCGCGTTTTACGTTTTAATTAACTCGAGCTTCGGTCTCGCTAAGTTGGAGAATTTTTCATCAAAGAGCAGCTTTAAAGCACCCAAATTGAAATTGCAGACGTGTATGGTACGATGAACTCGATTGTGGCGAGTACAAACTGATGAGGTTAGTCCTTGGAGATGGTATTTCGTGGTTTTTTCATTTGTTTGTGGAAGGTTGAGTGGGTTTTTCCAATTTTCCAATTTAATGAACGATTATAGGGGTTTAGAGTTACGATGTGATGAGGTTTTGTGGATGGATTTACATAGAGGTCTTCCTAATGAGGTTGTCTTCGTATGTATCACCTAAGATCATGACCAAGGGTGTGCTACGTTTTCTTGTATTTCCTGTTTTCTTTCCTTTTAAATTTGTATCTTCCCGGAGCAATCGAAACGTCGATAATCATTAATAAAATTACGCTACAACGGAAACGAAATCAAACGAATTTCCTGAAATAAAAATGGAATTGGCGTTCATACCGTATACTCTATTTTATAAGTATAAATGGAAATCACCCACGCTTGGCACGCCATCTATGCGGAATTATCATCTCAAGATTATACCCATTTTCCTGAAAAAAACAGCAAAGAAATCCTTCGCTATATTTACTGATCCGCGTATCGTACATTTCTTTATAACTCTATCGAACCGAGACGACTAATTGAATTGGCAAACAACATTCGCGAATCCATTTCGTTTATAAAATGTATATTTATTAATCGCGGATGTATATGTAAACGGAAGTGGCACAAATTCGACGGTATACAAACATAATACAAGAAGTCACTGTAGGTATCGCGAGAAAGTATTTTTTTTTCCAATTTAAAAAAATGAAAACAACCATAAGATTTCAAATTAAAGAAAAATAGTGGAAAAACTTGACTTTTGAAGCATAACTAGAAAGCTAAAACTTGGTATATAGAACGTCATAGCATCGTGACGTCACTAAATCAACGATGGAGCTTTTCGACTACCGCGTTGTAATTTTCACTTACTAGATGGTGGCCATCGATGACCTTTTTAGCCACCCCCTCCAGATGACGCTCCAAATAGTTGATCTTCTCGCTCTGTTTCATAAAGTGAATATATTGAACTCGCAGTTTGGTAAAGCAGTAATATTGCTTCCATTGCTACGTTTAGTATCATCCTTCAAAAATATATACGATGACAGAAATGTGATCGTTTGTGAGAGTGTTGGATTAATTATCTTCAAATTATTAAAAAAAAAATCGATAAAATTGATGGAGCTTCCGAGGAGAACGTAACTAAGCGGGTTTTACTTTAAGTAGAGTTTGCGACATACTTTACATACGAGTAGTGAAGTATCTAGTTGCGCGCGCTGCCTGTATTCAGAGGCGCACGCACTTCTAGCAGTGTTGTCTCCTGATACACGTTGTTTAGCGTAGATATTGATGGTTGAAATGTATGGAAAACGTGAAAATCACTTGTTACAAATAAATAAAAAATAATAAATAATAAATATCAATATATAAAAAAAATAATAAATAAATAATAATGCGAAAACATTCTAGTTTTTTTTTAAAAGCCGACTGGAGCCATGGAATACATTCTATCCTAAACGGAAGTAATCAAGGCGAATAATAGATAAATTATTTCTTTGAATGGAGTCCGAGGCAGACCCTAGGACGGCGTCTAGTCTACTTTTTTGAAAAACATTGAACCTTTCGCATTAATGAATCGATTACTTGGAAGTTGAAAATGGTGCATAATATCAAGCGCCATGGTCTGGTCAGCATGAGCCACAGGAATTATAACCGTGGTGATAAATTATATCAGTACCAGCGTGAGATTTCGTTGCAGTTTTGTATATTAAAACGCGAATAAATTTTCATTACTGTGCAAGCTTTAAGTAGCCTGAGTGGTGATGGGTTCTAATATCGGGAAGAGCTAAGTCTCGATGGGGTTTTGATTCGGTGGTAATCAACGTATAATTAAGAGAATTCTGGAGATTTTGTATGAGGTATCTGACGGGTTTTTACTTGTACTGAACCAGGAAGTTGAATTGGAATTTATGTGTGTAGTGAAAACTTTATTGATTATTTTTTTTAATTTTAATAAAAATATTCATAATTACTTAAATTATTACCACGAGATTTGAATTTCTATGAGATGCTTTTTAAAAAAGAAACTTGACTGAGTTGGTTTGAGATTAATACGATGGCGTTATTTTTCTCTTTAATTTATCTAGTTTTTTTTCTTTTTCTATATATTTTCTTTTCTTTTTTTTCAGGTTCGTATCAAGAAAATAAAAATGGTTTTGGTACTTGGACCCACATACAAGTAATATTAACGCGATAAGAGCCCAATTAAATGCTTTCGCTTCGTAAATTAAATTACAAATAGTTGTACTTACATTCTCTTGGGTACGAGAGCTCTAGGTTGTTTTTAATTTCACACCCAAGGGAAATGCCTTCAGGGACTACGTGGAAATCTTCAAAACTCGTGCTTTTTAAAATTGTCCCTCCTTTGTAGCGCTTTCAAAAAAATGGAATACCTGTTGGCAAGTTGTTATGTTTATGTAATCAGTCTTCATTTTGTTAGTGGAATTTAAATAATGTCCTTTGTGGTGTTTTCCAAGCTTGACCTGGATTAATTTAAGTCGTCGAGTTTCTTTTTAGTCTTTAAACGTGAGTTTTTTTGGTAAATAATTTGATAAATTCGTCTCCCCGCGACCTGCCAACTTCCTAGTTCAAAATACGCTTCGCAGGTAGAAGATTTATCAATTTAAAATAAAGCTAAACGAAGTATTCGATGTGAAGGGAGCTTGTGTCGTGATGTCAGATGTGTGGTAATGCTCTCAAAATTGAAAAATAATGTTTTGGAAACAGGATACGGTGGTAGCCATGTCTAAAATAACAAAGGAATCCTTTACTGCCTCAATATGAAAAAAATTACGATTTCATGTCAAACCAAAGGGTACTGGAAGCATTTTGAAAATCCTTAGAATATTCTTAATTGAAAGGTAACGTTTCTGTGTAGCGATTTCGATAAAAACTTGTACAAAGATATCGCGAGGGCGCCAGTTCCACGATGGTCTACGTGTCTGCAAATGTCATCGAGGGAAGGACAAAGGAAAGGGTTGAATGGTGTTTCATTATCATGCACAATCTATTGTGTGAATATTTTTGATATATAAATGACGAAATGTTTCTATAGAGAAATTGATAGAAGCCGGAAAAGAGATTATTTCAAAAATATCACATTTTTTTTACAAAAAATGAGCCAGTGACTACTGAAAATTCACCAAATGTCAAAAAATATCAATTCCTTTCTCCTTCTGGCCTTTGTCGAGTATCCATACATATTTTTGCACGAGGAATCAAGTTGGTTGTAATTTCTGCACTTTTGATGACACCTCAGCAGATGCGACCTTCAATTGAGCTTTTTATCTATAACTCCTGAGTACTTTCGATTCTCGCATAAAAACGAAACTTCATTCCAGCACAAAAACCAATATCGTCGCGCAACGCGATTTCCACGCATTAAAATAAGCGCGCAACTCTCATCTAATCTTATCGGTCCACAAATCGAACATCTAACACGTACAAGACACGTTTCACAGAACCCATAAACATCACCCATTAACATCTGCGACAACCTCCAGCGTGCATTATGTCGTCTACGATGGCGGGTTCACTTACCAAACTGCTGGAAAAAAGCGAGGCGCCACATACCGAAAAAAAATCCTTATCAAAAGGCGATTTTCGACCTTAGCTCTCGCTTCACGTTCCTCGAAGCGAGAATTTTTTAATTTGTTTTATCTCTGGAAGTTTTCCCATGTACTGAACGCAACGCGTTGCCACAAAAACGAAGCGAACTATGTAAAAACAATTCATGTACCCTCGAACTCATCTAAATAAAGAGATAAGACTATTTATTACGAATTTTCTAATCGATACGGGTAAAAAGTTGGAAACGAGAAAATGGAATTCGCGACTAACGCTAGGTATATCTACGAAAATAACTATTCGGTAAAATTCGCTCTTTTTTACCCCTCAGCTTCATATCGCAAACTAAGTCTCGCTTTTGGTAATACCTCCTTCATTAAAAAAATATTACCCCCGAAAAATCCCCGTTTTCTACGTGCTCTTTCTCGTTACCTAAGAAAATCCAATTTTAGCCGGCAAATTGCTTACGCGCTGATGAAATACATTCCATACATCACGCGATACTTAAATCCTGCTCGAGTTTTTTCGGGTTTTCAAAAAAGTCACAAATTTTGCCCTCGACGAGTCCACAAGGCGAACAGAAACGTTTTCTTAGACAACAATACCGTCGAGGAAAAAAGTTTAAATTACAATATCTTTTTTTTACTTTTCTGATTTATTATTCCGGTACAAAGCGAAGTTTTTCATTATGAGGAGCGCATCTTCGTGGAGGAACGGATTCCGCGAAATTTTGTAATTTCTGTAAATTCTGTTTCAATTTTGAGCCTACTCGAGGATTATTGAGGCATGCAGGGGCACCAGCAGGGCAAGTGTCCACAGTTGAAACGTGATAAAGTAGCTGCTATCGTAATAACGAAATGTCAGCGTAGGAGAGGAAAACGAATTTTTTTCATAATTTTGGGTTTTATTTCATTGGTTTTGAAGGGATAGGTATTATTCGCACTTTTTACCTACTTTCCTACCAGATAATTCAGTCGTCCCTTATTTATGTAAAACACATTTGCTTTTTTTTCTAATTTCTTGAGGATTAGCAACACCGGAGGTTCATGTGTGAGTAGTGACGCAGTGTTACCATCGATACATACACCAAAGTCGCAGGTTCCTAATGGAAACTACAAAAAAAATGGTTTTAAAAATTGCATTATTCATTTTCAACCAATGAGAAATATCGTTCGAAATTTTGGATTTCAGAATCTTTTATTTTCCACTTTTTCAGAATCCATTGGAAATTAGAATCGATTTCGAAACGTGTAATTTTTCTTGAATTAAGTATTTCTAAAAAAGTTGTAAAAATCATTTTACTATAAAAAATTGAAAAAATCGTAAAAATTGAAAATTTATTCTATTTTAAAATTAAAAAAATTGTAAAAAATAAAAAACAATTTTGAAAAAATTATTGAAAAAATTTGAAAAAAATTTCAATATTATTAAAAAAATACTAAAGACTATTAGCGGGTAAGCATAAGCGATTTGCCCTCGGATCCAGATATTTGGGTGGGAGATAGGTACCATCGAGAAACGTTTATGACCAAAATTTCAGCTTCTCCTCACTTCGTTTTCTAGAAATAATTTTTTTTTCGAAAATCAGATAGGAATTTTTTTTCCAAATTACAATTAACGGATTTAATTGGAATTTTACTACATAACAGACCCTTAGAAGAGCTTTCCACGAAAAAATCAACAACCCCCCCACTCCGATTTTTCCCCTCCAAGCGGGCGTTTTAAACTTTATTAATTTTTTTTTGATATCCATCTCACTCTGCAAAATTTTCAAACCTCATTTTTTAGACGTATTTTCAACCTCTAGATATCGTATATTTTTTTCAAAATTTTGCCTCCACGGGGTCGTGGTGAAAAGTTTGCACAAACCGCGCGCGCACGTTAGCCGATACTTCCCACTATGCGGTAGCGCCTCGTTTACACTTACGCGACGTCGCGCGTAAGTGTAAACGAGGCGCTGCTGTATAGTGGAAAGTACCGATTACCGTGCGCGCGCTTAAGCTCAAAGAATAATTTTTTTCTCAAAATCTACCGATTTTTGGGTAATGGATCATATAACGTTTTTTGTTTGAAATAATTTTAAAATTATTTTGCGATTTTTTTGAAGTCGATAAAGACGATTTAAAAAAGGTAGATTATTGTATGTGATTTAAGTCGTCTTTTTCGACTCTAAAAAAATCACAAAATAATATTAAAATTGAAGGCAAAAATCCTATTGCGATCGGCAACTACAGCTGGTGATTTGTTTAAAAGTTGATTTTGACGGGGATTATTTTCAAGAGAACGTTTGTTTCTAAAATATCTCACATATGTATGTACTTCGCGAAAAATGAAATTTCGCATTTCCAAGGCAACGACGAAAATACA
>QBDW01005071.1:0-21672 GCA_003261595.1 Maconellicoccus hirsutus
TACAAAATGCATATATTAAGAGTTGATGTAACTGGCTTAGATTCCGAGCTACGTGCGATTGAAAAAGAGCATTTTTCCTGAATAGATGACTTTTTAGCCTAATTGTGTAGGGTACATTTTTTCGGCTCTGGTGTAGCAAAAAATGATTCTATGAAAAAAAAATAGCTTAGTTCGAGGTTGATGCCTACTGAATCCTCTACAAATACTGTATCTACAAAACTAAGCTAAAAATAACAAAACCCCCCTTCTTTGCGACGTCACAGCTTGGAAACTAAGAAAGCAATCTTACTTCTTTATAATGGAATTTGTAGAAAATTTGGTCATCTTTTATTTCAGTTATTATATATTTTCACGAAAAACCATTTTTTCCCATGGTTACAGGTAAAAAACTAAATTTGCGAATTTTGTCGAAAATTCACGATACAGGGTGTCCCACAGACCACAAAACGTTTTTTCTCGAGAAATTTATAATATGTTATGTTGGAATCGAAAAATTTTTGCAACCGGTTCAGCGGTTCTCAACCGATTATCAATAACTCCTTGGAAGAAAGAGATATGAAAAAATGTTTCAAACAAAAGTTGTAGAGCGTCAAAAATGGTTCGATTTCGTAGAATCTGCAACCGGTTCAATATTTCACGGCTGGCAGCTGATATTCTTGTCAAAATCTTGATAAAAAAGTGCAGTCATGGAAAACCGATGACCCCAGCAAATAAGAGATATAGAAAAATGTTTCAAACAAAATTTGTAGAGTATCGAAAAATATTAATTTTTTGTCCTATTCATTTTTTCAACCGGTTTGATATTTCATGACTAGAAGTGATTTTTATCAGAGATATTATTGCAACTTTGCTTTCGAGCATAATGACATCGATGAAAATGGTCAAAATGGACCCCTTGGATTTCAAAACAAACTTCGAGTATGTTCCTCCTCCAACTCCCACTGACTGATGCAACGTAATCTTGTTTTTTTTTTCAATAGTCTGATAAAAACATCGGCTAAGAAGTAAATAAGTAAAAAAAAATATTAAACGCATTGAATTTCCATATCGTCCCGTAACGTTTAATTTTGCGGTGTTAAATAAGTTGCCTACACATTACGTATGAAGGAGTCCTAAAAATTTTCCTACATGTTCAATAAATTGCCTATCTAACGATATCAAAGGCATACTTAATAATTTCGATAAGAAATTGTTTGCGCGATTGTTTTGTTTTCAAAGCCATAAATTCTCAATTAACAAAAATCACCTAATGTTGCTTTAGGTAAATCGAATATAAATTTCGATTCCTTTGTAGGATTAAATCCAGGTAGGAAATTTCAATTATTGTTCAAACCCGTAACATTTGTCGTCTATAGGCTTAAAAATAGCTCGCTTTGGTCGAGAAAGCGAAATTATAGAAATAGTAATGCGAAGCGTTGAAAATGCATTTCGTTCTGTTAATTCAAGCTTTAAATATAAAGCACCCAGAAACGATATTCGAAATTAATAACCTCGTAATGTTTCGCGTGTACACGTAAACCAGGTAAATGCGTATGCGCCTAACGAAGATGTTTAAATTTTAAACTCGTGAATTTCGCTCGTACACAGGGTGTGACTATACGCTGTATAAATCTGACCCATTATTTCGACGGCGCAAATTCGCAGTTATATGAACAAGCCCGAATTCCTTTTGTATGTATGAAAAAAAAAGGCGGAGGAAAAAATACGCTTTCGTAATATTAGATGATTTGAAAATTCAAACGTACCTTTAGTATTATACGTGAAATCGTGTCGGGAAAAAAAAGTGATACAAACCGCGCAGTCGAGGGAATACGAAAATGTTGAAATTTTCATCGCAGAAAAGGAAATAAAAATACGACGAATTACTAGAAGACGAAATGTTACTCGTTGGAGAAAATTGAATTCTAAGCGATTAATTTTTCAACATGGAACATCTCGTGTATAGAGCATCTTTATTGAAAGAGACGAAAGTTGATAATGGATTTTTGATTTCAGGTGATGAAGGCTTAGTACCGGCGAGTGTCGAAAACAATGCTGGCGTCAGTAAAACTTTTCGAATTATTTATCGCAACGAAGAAATAACCTTAGACGACATAATCGTATTTCGAGCTCATGTATTAGTCGATAGCAATAAGGTAAAGTTTAGGTAATTGTAACGCCTACTCGCTTTGTAGTTTTTACTAACTTCCTGATAAGCTGGATTTAATGAAATTATAATGATAAAGGAGCATCACCTTGATGAGATCTTGAAACTAAGTAATGTACCAGACTTTAAAGTATACAGTGTGTGCCAATATTAGTATCATAAAATACCACTCTGTCCATTTGACGAAACACGTTTTTTTTTTCGAAGAGGAAATCTCATGTAATACGTTAAAGTGAAAATCAAAAAAATAAGTTGAGAGTTTATGCAAAATGGCGGCCTTTTTCATTGACTGTTGAGCGATGTTTCATAATGTGCATTTTAAAGGGGGAAAAAGTGGGTTTATGAAAGAATTGATAATAACCAAAAATGTTCTTCATAAAATTTTATACATATTGAGTTATTAACATTATTCACGTTAGATGCAACGTTGGCGAGAAAAAGCGCGAAGAATAAAGGCTACAGGCAGATAAGCATAAGCGATCTGCCCCAGGATCCAGATTTTGATGATATTTGGATATTGGTTGGGTACCATCGAGAAACGTTCATGACCAAAATTTCAGCTCCACCCTCCTCCCCGTTTTCGAAAAATAGATAGGAATTTTTTTCTCAAATTACAGTTTACGGAATTGATTGAAATTTTAGTACATGGTAGACCCTCATAAGGGCCTTCCATGAAAAAATCAACAACCCCCCACTCTAATTTTTTCCCATCCAAACGGGCGTTTTCGACTTGATTTATTTTTTTTAAGCAACTATATCACTCGACAAAATTTTCAAACCTCATTTTTTCGATGTATTTTTGACCCCTAAATGTCATATATTTTTTTCAAAATTTTGCCTCTCCGGTATCGTGGTCAAAAATCGCAAAAATCGCGCGCGCGCGTTGGGTGAAACTTTCCACTACGCGGTAGCGCCATATTCACCGTTGCGCGCAGCCTCGCGTTAGGTCTGTAGTAACATGCGTACGCAGCAACGCCCGTAACTGTGAACGAGACGCTACAGCACAGTGGGAAGTACCGATTACGCGTGCGCGCTAAAACTCGTCATTCAAATAATTTTTTTCTCAAAATATACTGATTTTTGGATGATGGGTCGTATAACATTTTTTGTTTGAAATAATTTCAAGATTATTTTGCGATTTCTTTGGAGTCTAAAAACTCGAATTTCTTAAAAAGCAAAATAAGGCCAAAAATAATGTACCAAAGTGGATTTTTTGGGCTCCAAAAAAATCGCAAAATAATCCCGAAATTATTACCCCACATTTGCCTATTTATCGAGCAAATGCGAGAGATTTTTCAATGTTTTGTCTGTAACTCGAGATATTATGAATTTACCAAAAAATTGATAATAATTAAAAATGTTCTTCATAAAATTTGCAACATAAGTTGATTATTTAAAAAATTTTTTCAGTAATTATCAAACCTTTTTGCAAACCTATCTTTCTATCAACATTTTACCCGCCAAGCAAAATATAGGCGAATGAACCAACACACCAACGAATCATTTGTAATTCAGTTTCACAAAATGCGAACTCACAAGGCAACGTTTAAATATTGAATATGCAAATTCGCACGTAATAACCTAATAAAGTGGAAAAAGTTCGCTAAATTATTCGGCAGATTACCACTACAGGTGCAAAATACTTCTATAATTATTTTAGGAAGAAAATATTCAAAAATACATGCGACCCGAACAACCTAATACAACTTTAGCCTCGAGGTATTAGCTTTCGACTAAACTTTCCGCACTTCGGAGGGTTAACCGAATGGTAGCAATTTAAAATGTACAAGTTTGTGAGGGAATTTCTCAGAGTTTCCTTTATGTTATGTTCAAAAATGACGCTTCTAATATGAGTAAATAGCAAATGATTTATTTTCGATTGCTTTTGAACTTGCTGTTTTGTTTGAGAATATCAAAACAGAACTTCGTCGGGTATGCTAGACTAAAGAGACATAGTTTAAGTTAATTGGCATATTTGGATGAAAATTAAGGCGAAAAGTTGAAAGTTGTACATGTATAATCGACTATTGCGAAACTTGGAAAATTTTCGAGATTCTGGAAATCGTTCGATTTTAATGGTGAATTTAAAAAAAAAAATAATATTTTTTGGATATAGAAAGTACATGCTGGCTTTCTTTTATTGGAATATTTACATTTAGTAGTATCAAAATTTTATGCGAAGTTGCTAAAAATAATTTCCTCGATGAATTTCAATTGCAGTTTAATGATCTACATCAATGGGCCCTTTTTGAAAATCATTCATCGAAGCGAATAATGTGAAAATAACGATCCTGAAATAAAGATGATTTTAGAAAAAAAGACAAATTACAAAACTCTAGAAAAATTGGCGTGATTTAAAATTAATAAAAGTATTTTAATTTAACCCATAGAACAAGTTACGATTAATTTCACGACAATAACTTTTCATCGGGTATTAAAAAGAGCTATGAAAACTTCAATAAAATCAATTCATTAAAGGTACGTAACTAGCAATAAAATACCTCGTTTTGAATCTTCATTACTGAAATTATTTCTGCCGCGTGGAACACTTCAGACAACAGGTGCGAGACACATTTCAAAGGCGCCTCGCCATTCTTACCCTTCTCGTTAAAAACTCTGCACTTTAAACAGTAGCGATTCTTTGGAGACAATTTTCCCTTTGTGGAAATTTGCACTAGGTAACCTCTACGTAGCAAACAAAATGTTTACTTTCAAAAATTAAACCGTCTATTCATTTGAAAACACACGAACGTCATCGCGTTTTATACTTTTTAGTGAGTTTTTTTTCCCCCTTTTCAAAAGCTTTATTCATACGTTCTACATCTTGTAACAGTTGAAAAGCTTTCAACCTTGGCCTGTTTACCTTTTTTTGAATTGTGGTTTTTAACTCGGTTGTCAATTTCAAATGTAAATGGTACAATGATTGATGAATATCGTCTGTTGTAACATCTGATGAATGAAATTTTTCTTATCGTTTTTTTTGTTGCTTTTTCTCAGTAATTTGATTAGTCTTATATTGAACATATTGTACCAGTGTACGGTGTTTTTTTTTTTTTTTTTTTTTTTGTTGAACTTGGGTATATGTACAAGAGTGTATTGAGGACGGTGAAGTTGACCTTTCAGGGGCACCTTATACCATATTTTTTTTACATCATATTAGTCAATTTTATCCAAATTGCGATAAATTATGAATAAGAAACTGATAAATAAATAAAATGACAACATGAAAGACATAACCTATTGCAACACGATAACAAGAGAGTACCATAGAAGAATCAGCGTGCACTACTTACATTAATGTAATCAATACTTCACACATTTTTTCGTTTTTTACCTTACGTTTAGAATTTGTAAACTAAAATACCCAAGTTACATTTCACTCCTTTAAATCTCAGATCCAACGAATTAGCCTTTGAAATTTTTAGTCCTTAGTGGTTCATCGGAAATATTTTGATGTGACATTTTTAAGTCTAGCATGAGACATACAAATTCGAAATTTAGCACGAAATCGAGATTCACGGAAACTATTGAAATGCGCGCCTATGTCTCTATTTAGATTCAGGATTTCTTGCGAAACGTACTTTCTTGATATTTTTCCTCATAATGACATATCGTGATGACGCGCCGTTCTCGTGGTGACATGTCATGGTGAGGGGTAATGGAGAGGGTGATATGTCATGATAACATATCATAGTGACCCTTGATAGTGACACGTCATGGTCTCGTCGCGTCATGATGACACGTGACGATAAATTATTGTCGTGATGACATGTCGTGTTACGATCTATCATGGTCACATGTCATGGTGACACATCATTGTAATGGTAACATGTTACAATAATATGTAATTGTGATGTCATGGTCGCGCCATATCATAGTGACATGTCATGGTGCATACTATGGTCACGTTATGGTCATGTGATGACAAATTATTGTCATGTGACATGTTATGACGACATGCCATGGTGACGTCATAGTCATGTCATGTTGTGATATAATGACACGTCATCCTGTCGTGATGACACATCATCGTCATGGTAACATGTTACAATGACATGTAATGGTGACGTCATGGTCGCGCCATGTCATGGCGACATGTTATGGTCATGTGACACGTTATGACGGCATGCTCTGGTGACGTCATAGTCATGTCATGTGATATGATGGAACGTCATGGTCACGTTACGATGACAATCGTTGTCATGATGACATGCTGCAATGGCATGTCACAGTGACGTGACATCATGGTCACACCATGTCATGGTGACATGTTCTGGTCATGTTGTGATGACAAATTATTGTCACGTCACATGTTATGACAACATGGCATGGTGACATCAGGTCATGTCGTATCGTGATATGATAGCACGTTATGGTCATGTCATGATGACACATCATTGTCATGGCGACATGCTGCAATGACATGTAATGGTGACATGTTCTGGTCATGTTGTGATGGCAAATTATTGTCACGTCACATGTTATGACAACATGTCATGGTGACGTCAGGTCATGTCGTATCGTGATATGATAGCACGTTATGGTCATGTCGTGATGACAAATTATTGTCATGTGACACGTTATGACGGCATGCCTTGGTGACGTCATAGTCATGTCATGTGATACGATTGCACGTCATGGTCATGTCAAGATAACACATCGTTGTTATGATGACATGCTGTAATGGCATGTCACAGTGACGTGACGTCATGGTCACGCTATGTCATGGTGACATGTTCTGGTCATGTCGTAATGACAAATTATTGTCATGTGACACGTTATGACAACATGCCTTGGTGACGTCAGGTCATGTCGTGTCGTGTTGTGATATGATGGCACGTCATGGGCATGTCACTATGACACGTCGTTGTCATGGTGACATGCTGCAACATGTCACGGTGACGTGACGTCATAGTCACGCCATATCATGGTGACGTGTCTTGATCACGGCATGGTGAATTGGTGATGACGTGCGATGTCATGTCGGAAATACTGGGCAAAGCCACAAAGCTGAATTCCATTTTTAATCGAAGAATTACTCTTAATGGAGATTCTCTTAAAAATAACCTCATGTTTCTTTCCCAATATAAGTCCCTTCCCATGTTCAACTTTATGGTGTTGTATCGTTACTTCTATGTTTTTACACATTTCACAGACATGTGTACCTTGACGATTATACCATATTTCACATTTATCAAGACATTTACTCAAAAGTACAAAAATACTCGAACCTTTAAAAGCAAGACCTACAATTCTCCTTTTACTAGGCCGCTTTGTCGCAAAAATACCTACATAAATTGATAAATATTTGCACTAGAATTATGAAACATTTTATATCACGTGAGTGCGGGTATTTATTTTCGAGAATATTTTTCACATAAAATTCACCTCGGAGGCTGCCTTTAAAAGGTAAATAAATTGCAAGAAGTATTCTTCTGAGTTTGTAAAAGACGGATGATAATTTTTTACTTTTCTGCACAAAGTGTCTACGATGGAAATATTCCATAAATGTAGTTCCGCTATGTAAGAGCTTTTTTCACATTTTAAGTAAAAACTCCTTCATATTAGAGTTAAACGCGAAGAAATATTAGGACCACTTGGAATTTTTTCAATTTGTCAGGATATTTTAGAATTACCACGGAGTTTTAAGGAACATCTCACGAAAAAGAATTCGATTGGGAATTAATTAAGAAAAAAAAAATTAACTCGAAGGCTTATTAGCGCTTTGATCTTTACGTAGTCATTCGATGGTGTAATTTGTAAATGCCTTTCGAAGAAAAACTTCGATTCTAAAAGAAGTTTAGCTTGATGAAATAAGCTTCGAAATTCGTATACTTTAAATTACTTTCCGCCTTTATGTTCCGAGCCTCGCGAAGTAATTATACGACTTGTGTTTCAGATCGAAGATATCTTAAATCACGCCAATTTCTGCTTAGTAGTCGAATTATGGTTCACCAATCAATCGCTAAGTGCTCCGAAAGCTCCGGCTATTGGATGCGTGTCATCGAGAACGTTGCACTTGCAGTTCGTCTGCGGAAAAGGCCTTCATTATCATTTGCCAGTGATTTTCGACTATTTTTACCTCTCCGCCATTACGATGACCATACACGCTAACCTTATCGCGTTACATCAACCGTACATTAAGTAAGTTTCTGCCAAAAGGTTCTTTAACCCGTTGCAAAAGCATGTCTTTTTCGGACAGCGCTTAATTGGCACGTTGAAAGTAATTATAAAACGTAATTCGTTTCGCCTTTTTAAACGTGCTTTTTTTTTCGTTTCAGAAAAGGCTTCCTTAATTTGGTGCAGAGTTGGTGAGTATATTTTGTACGGCGATGTCGCATTTTGTAGTTTGGATATTGCGGTGTTTAGATAGTAAAGTTAATTAGCTTGCGCGATGTAGCGAAAAGTAGAAGTGTAGTGAAAGATTCAACTCCGAAGCGTTGATTTTATCGTCTTGAAATCATAACCTAAGGAACTATTAAATGCTTGAAAGTATTTCCATGTAGCGTATATACGCAGCTAAACGGCTCAAATGTCGGTATTGATTTTTTATTCAGCATTTCACCGTAAAAATCTTATATTACTGTCGTAAATAGTACAAGTAGTGTGAATTTTCGCGCAATTAGTTTCGCACGCGAATCGACGTAATGCGTTGAAATTCAGTGTTGCATTATGTGAAATATTCTAAAATGCGGTTCATATTCGAGTTTTGCCTATTTACGAAGTATCAAAGATGCAGAAGATCTAATAATTTGATGACGTCATCGATCTACCTACAGTAAGATTCTAATTGATGACGTCACCGATGCATATAGATTGACAGAAAGACGTCAGTAAATTTTTGAAAATCGATTGTTTGTAGATTATTCAACAAAATCCTTAAAGAAATCAAGTTTTTATTGTCTTTACACCGTGAGATGTTCATGACGTCATCGTCATATTTATTATGACGTCATTACATTGAGAAAAAGCAATATAAGAACTAATCAAATTGAATAATATGGTAATGTTTTTCGTGAGATTTTATCCCTCCCTTTTCTCTCCTCCTGAATCTCAAAGGTGTTCATTTACAACTACTTTCTAAAAAATATAATTGATGACGTCACTAATTTAAATTTTTATTATATTTAAAGTATATGTACATGGTTTTTGAAATTTTTTGGAGTTTTTGAACCGAAATTAGCCTAAAATTGTGTTTCCTCAGCATCATTTTCATATGTGAGGGCGCATACGAAAAGGGACCACTTGGCCAAAATTTCGATTTTTTTTTTGATGAAATTCATGTAAAAAATCTTCAAAAATCGAATGAAACTGACCAGTGATCTCAATTTTCAATATTTTGAGGAAATTTCGACGTTTTAAGTTGAGCATGTAAATATTTTTCTTCAAAAATTGCTCAAATTTTTTTTTTAAATGAAATTTATGTAAAAAACCTTCAAGAATGAATGAAACCGTGAAACCGACCACCGATCTCAATTTTCAATATTTCGAGAAAATTTCGATGTTTTGAGTTAAACTTCATCTCTCCTGTAAAATTTTGATTTTGGCCAAGTGGTCCCTTTTCGTATGCGCCCTCACATATGTGGTATTTTCAGCACAATATGAAATAACCCAACAAGAAGGGAAGGGGGAAGTTTCCTGCGTTTTAATCCTTAAAAAAAAACAAGCCCTTTAAAAAAAAACAGCCAGCCCTAGAAAAAAATGTGGGGCCATTTAAAAAAAACGGTCAGCCCCAGGAAAAAATGTTGGGCCCCTTCAATGGAAGGGGGTTCTATAATGCTTTTCCGGGGCCCGGATTTTCTTTGCACGTCCCTAACGTGAGATAATCTGCCATCGATATTTTTTACCATTTTTTGCATTTACTTTTTGGTCATCAAATGATAACAAACGCTCATTTCAAATCGAGTAATGTATATTTTAGGGAAGGGAGGTGGTGGCTGGGAAGAGGAGGGGGAAGGATGGGAGTGATACTCAGGTTACAACTACTGATGATCTTGATGTAAAACATTATTCATTTTGTTGTACTTTTAAGGGGGGTGGGCCTCGATCGAAGGTCGTAAAACGTGTTTCCGAGGGGGTTAAAAGGGGCTAAAATTTCTAAAAAAAATCTATGTGACGGCGGCGTCTAGTAAAAGGGACCTAAGGGTTATTTGATGGAAAATTTTCTTTTTTTTGATTCTGGTCTGAAATTTCCTCAGCTGTCGAATGAAAGTGATCTCAGATCTCAAAAGTGCTTTTTTCATTGTCAAATAGTCATTTTTTTGAAGTTAGTAAAGTCAAAAAAAATTTTTAGGGTCAATTGGTCAAAATTTTTTTTCCTTGATTCTGGTCTGAAATTACCTCACTTATCGAATGAAAGTGGTCTCAGACCTCAAAAGTGCTTTTTTGATTGCCAAATAGTCATTTTTTTGAAGTGAGTAAGATCAAAAAAATTTTTTTTAGAGTCAATTGCTAATTTTTTTTTCTTAATTCTGGTCTGAAATTTCCTCAAAAAGTGTCTCAAATCTCAAAAGTATTTTTTTTATTGTGAAATAACCATTTTTGAAGTTAATAAGGTCAAAACAAAATTAAGTGAAAAACTTTAAACTGTTCTCCTGCAAAATTTGGTTTTTCACCCTTTGGTCCCTTTTACCAGACGCAGTCACTACCGAAAAGTATAAGCTTTACTTACGATTAAAATTTCGAGGCAATTGGTTGAAAATTATTCGTTGAAATAGAAATTGGGCGAGTTATCACGATTGTGGGGCTCATACTTCTTTTAGGGTCAATCCGAAGCTAGAGATAAATTCGAAAATTTTTTTTCACCAATATTCATTAATTTTTGCCATTGAATCAAATTTCAAGATCGATTGAGTTGGATCATTTCTCCAATTGTTTGTACCTAATTTTTTTTCTGCAAATTGTAAATGAATCATTTTTGTGGATGTCAAATTAACTTCGAAAAAATTTTTTCCATCTGTAATTTTTGAAATTTTAAAAATGGGCGCACAACTTCGTCCCTTTACTTCATAATTCGGAAATTCTCCAGATCATTGTCGAAATTATTTATTATAAAGAAAATCGTATGACTGGAAATATTTTTTATGTTCTCTTTTGGGTGATTTATATGTATTTAAAAACGCGGGAAAAATTGTTTCCATGGAACGAGACATATTAATTTAACTTCATTCCTGCTATCCAGCTGATATGCAATTTCCATGTTTAGACGTTAGTTAAGTTGCCTAATAAGAAATTCAAGGAAACGGAATCTTTGGCAAATCTTCGCTTATATTCTGTGCAAATACGTGAAAAAACTTCCTGTATGAAACTCCGCGTATAAACTTCGTGTAAAATTTCTTTTAAAAGTGGTAAAATTTGAGAAGAAAAAAGATACATCGAAGTAAACTTTCGACGTATATTTAAATGGAAAATAATTGACGTATAAATGTTTCCTCTTTGGCGATATAAATCATACGGACAATCGACGTATTAATAATTCAGCGGTGACGCGTCTTAGAAATAATTTGAGCTCCGTTTACTCGCCTCATTTCGCGTATAATTTCGCAACTTGAAGAGCGCGTTATAAATTTTCATCAACGTGGGATGTCGATAAGCTCGCGAACCGAGGAAAAATCACAGAATTTAATTTACTAACCGCCGTGTCGCTGATACCGATTTGTGGCCCGGATAATCTGCAAAGAAAGGGTGAAAACCGCATCGCCCGGTTTATCGTACCTGTATCGTAGGCTGCGAGTTACGTCTTCTTTCTATGGCATTTCGTACGATATCAATCATCGTGCGACGTCTCGCGAATTCAGTAGCTGCTTCGTTCGAGTCACCACTGGCCATGGTGTAGAGTCGCGGACGCACGTCACCTCGGGCATCTATCCGAAAAAGCGGTCTCGCCTCTTCTGAAAGATTTCTCGTTATCCTTATAAACGGTATAGGATACGGGTGCGGGTTACTTGCGCTCATCAGAACAGTATAATAGCTACTGTTCGCAAAACCCAAATAATTATTTCCAAGCAAATAACTTGCTAAATTGCGTGGTAATATGGAGACCGTGGTGGAGATGGCGTCGAGAGTAGGTGCGAATTCGCAACTTCGCCTTGCACGAAGATGTGTACTCGAAATTGGCATAATTTTCGAATTTTTATCTCCTATATTGATTCGTTTTAAGAAAAGATTGTTTAATTTCAAACTCGCTAATTTATCGTTTACTACTAAGTTGCTGAAAGTTTTCAACCGCTGGCAATACGTGCGGAGGTGTTTTTAATTTTTATACCTTTAAGTATTCCGCCAACTTTGTTGAGTAGGCGTTAATATACTTTATAATCGAGGAGCCCGAAGAGTTTTCCATCCCCCTCCGCCAATTCAACGGGTCTCTTTTCTGAAGGAAGGAGTGAAATTCGTGAGGAAATAAAGTTGAGGGGCACAAAATGGCGTATTTTTTTATAAGGTGAACGTTTAATTATGTAGATTTTAAGGGGTGAAAAATGAGTTTACAAAAAAATTTATAATGATCAAAAATGTTCTTTAGAAAATTTCCTATTGAGTTATTAACATTGTTTACATAGAACACAACTTTAATGAGAATAATGCGAGTAAATTTTTCTTTATACATATTGCTCGATAAAATTGACGATAATTATTATTTTTCAATTTTTTGATCCCAAGTAGGGAAGCCACGAATTTATAAAAAAATTTACGATAACTGAAAATATTCCTCATTAAATTCCTTATAAATTCGCATAGAACGCAAATTTGATTAAAAAAAACCATGTAAACTTATTGCGGGTTGCATATCCTATACGAATAGTTTTTATAATTTGTCATTTCGCGAAGAATTTCCAATTTTATCGTGAATATTTTCGTAAATCGATTTTTTTTTTTCAAGTAAAAGTGAAAAAGAAAGGATAATTCGCTCAGCTGCCAATGAAAAAGCTGTTCATTTATATGACCTTGAGTTTATTCGTATTTTTCTCATCAATGTTGCATTCTACGTGAATAACATTAATTATTTAATTTACAGGAAATTTAATAAGAAATATTTTTAGTTGTTATTAATTTTTTCATAAATCTATTTTTCCTCAAATTAGCGTAAAAAAATTGAAAAATCTCTAAATTGTCGATTATCAAGTAATATAGGGCAAATTTTGGAAGGGTGTTAGAGTGACGTCAAAAATTGATATAGACGACGCGGTATTCAAGGGGAAAGGAAAAGGTATTAAGTCACACTTTCAAACAAAAAAAGCTTTATTTTTATCAATTTTTGTTATTGTTGCAATGATTTGTTTTGGTTTCTAGTACGATCATCCTTATGAAGTCACTCTCTTCTTATTTGAAATGGACTATATGTCCGCAACAAGTTTTTTTTTCTTTTTTTTTTGGTCGTTACATGGTGTAAGAAGCCAACATTACCAACTAACAAAGTCGGAGAGATGAAATTGTAATGATAAATTTTGAAACATAATGAACAGAGAAGGAAAAACATTTAAAAAACGTCACAGAAATAGTGAAAATCCTAAACTTTGGTACAAAATCCCCACTTCGGTCAAAATCCCCACAGAAATCCGCAGCATTCTCAAATTTAGTGAAAAATCCCCACGTGTGGTGATAAACCTCCACACCTTGCAACACTGGCACAAAGACCTCAATTGGTGGATTGACCGATCTTATGTACTATTGCGCGGCACATTATACCTGCGAGTAGCGAAAGTGATATACTTTAACTCACTCGCGCCACGCAACGGTCGACCGATCGATCCCCGCTCGTGCCGAAAAATTTTTATTCGCGATTTTGGAACGTTTCTTTGCAAATTGTTTGATTTTGGTGAAATTGTTAATTTTTCAAGAATCTCACCTGTTACAAATTTACTCGCGTTTTTCTCCTCTACGTTATGTTAATAATTTAATGTACATGTTAGGAAATTTCATAAAGAACATTTTTGGTTATAATTAGGATTTTTTCATAAACTAATTTTTCACCCCCTAAAATCCACATAATTGAACGTTGCTTACCTGGTAATTAAAAAGGCGGCCATTTTGTCAACTTCATTTTCCCCCAAATTTCACTTTAATATCTTCCCTAGGACTTCTTCGAAAAAAGAAGTGTTTCACTAAATTGGCGGGGGGATGAAGCGACTCTTCTACGTATACTCCCCAACTATCATCGAATTACTTATTCATCGTGTCGATTTGTAATTTTAATACAAACTCGTTGAAGCGAAAACGATGCCAGCGAGTAGATGTTGATAAAACCGATATGAAGCTAGAACGAAATATGCCTAATGGCGTTTACCTGTTCAAATTGCGTTGGTAATTTTACAACTTACTATGCAGGTCGTGTCGAGATTACTTCGTAGGCTTCTATCTAGCATGTAATATACAAATGTAGCTCGCCCAATCCCAGATTTAAAGGGACGTTGCCGAAATGATGACTTCTTTTTGTATTCGTTAGGATATCGCTGCTGGACAAAAGTTACGTGGGATAGAATTTTTATAAAGTTTATACTGAAAACCATAAACGAGATAAGATTCAGAAGTTGGAAATGTTTGTACGAGTATCGTGTTTTTTTTACCTCAACAAGTAAATTAATTCGGAAATAAAATTAAATGTAAATAGAATTCATACGGAATCAAAACGTGAGAAATTCATATAAAGGGTCGATTCGCTATTCCTGTTTTCGTTGCTAGTATTTTCTCTCCTTTTTCATTCCCATGTGTATTTTTCAATGTTTAAATCCTTATCGCGTGATTTCGTTGCGCGAATCGTTTGAAAACTAAATTAATTGCGTTTTTTAGGTGTACTCGTTTGTATTGGTTTGTGCGTGATTTACACATTTACGAGTATTTTCATTGAAATGATATAAAGCCAGGTTTAAATAAGTATCTGTGGGTAATTCCAATTCGATGTGAGAGATTATTCGCAAAATACCCTAAATCATTTTTTGAGTTTTTGAGGTGATTAAGTATAAATTCCAAAATATACTTAATTTATTTCGAAAAAAGGACTAAATCGAGGAAACCATTTTACCAGGGTGATCGGCTTGGATTTGAAAAAGAGTTGAATTTTTTTTAAGAATTTGTCAGGAAGCTTCCTTGATCGGAATTTCAACAGGTTAAGTTCGTCTTTTGTTTTTTAGCATCTTGATTTGCTTTTTTTTTAACATGAAAATAAATAATTATACATGTTTTGACTTTGAAGTATCTAATTTGGTAAATTGTTTGCGCAAATGATCTAATAAATTAAAACATCTAATTTAAATCTTCCAATTATCAATTTGTATAAATATTTGAAAACCCCGCATTTTTACTAATATCTCCAAGACAACATGTTAATCACGCTTGATAAAACATGTTGTGGAATTTTGCTGGGAAAAATCAATATCAATAAATTTTGCGAGATTTACTTTTTTCTTGTTTGAAGACGTACAATATAGACGGTATCTTATCCTCAAGTAGGAAAATGTTTACCCATATATTCTCAGCATAAGCAATATCTCCAACTTGTAAACATTCAAAGGGTAGGATACTTTTAGACCTTTTTTTCGAGCTTGGAAATCAAAAAAAGGAAAACAACTTTATACGAAATGCAAACTGCGTGTCAAATCATTGAACCTACGACGTTTCTTAAAGGTGAAAAATTTCCAAAGCTTCGAGCTTTTATGGCTAAATATACTTTTTTGGTTATTTTGTATTCGTTTCCGAAGATTAAGCGCTTTCGAATGGCTTGCCCGACTTGAAAATTTTCACATCGTCGAATGGAGCTCGTAAAATATGAGTTTGTGTGACCACGTGATGAGCATAATTTCACGAATAATTAGGTCGCCGGGTTACGAGTATTTTGAGTGATTGCATAGCGTCGTCTTGTACGAGAGAATGCCAGTCCGGGATCATTGGCAAGCGAGATTGTAATTTAATTAGGGCCATTTTTCGAATAATTTTAATACTTGATTGGTACGATGTGGAATTTACGCGGTGTCGCTTTCGTGTTGATATGTAAATTAACTATGTCTGAGTTCATCACGATATGCGTGCGGTGTTTGTGGAATTGCGAATTTTAGTTTATCCGAGTAATTGGTATGGTTTGGGATAATGATCCGAAAAGGCCAATTTTGTAGGATGCATAGGATATTTTAAGATAATCGTGAAAATTCGCCGTTTCTAAAAACACATCGTTGATTTTGCAGATTTGAAGCCATTTAATTGGTTCAATTTTGAGAAATCAAAGATCGGTTTCAGTCGTGGTGAATTGTTTCGTGTATAATCGAGTTAAATCGGGTACACTCGTGAAAAATCGTGTACAAAAGCGTTTTATAAACGTAATTTATGCAAAAATTTGACATCGGTCTTAATTGCGTAGAATCGTTTTCAATTCAGAATCATCGGCTATTATCGTGTAAAATCGGCTACATTCGCGATAAATCGTCGAGAACTCCAAACGAGTATATTTCGTAATACTATCTTTATATAATAACTCGTGTAATCGTAAAATATGGTCAATTCGAGTAAAATTAATTTCACTCGGGTTTAGTCGGGTAAGACCGAATATAATCGGTTATACTCGAGAAAAATCGTTTAAATCCGTAAACGATTGCATTGCATGTAAAGTTCATTGTAATTTCTCAGCCATAAAATCTTGTGAAATCGGGTAAAATCGGTTTTAATCGGGCTTCGTCGAGTAAGATCGAGTATAATCGGTTGTATTCGAGGAAAATCGTTAAAATCCGTATACGATCGCACTTTTAAATGAAATTCGTCGTAATCTCTACAACCTTAAAATCGCGTGAAATCGATTTTAATCGGTTTTAGTCGGATAAGATCGAGTAAAATCGCCTGTATTCGAGAAAAATTGTTGGAATCCGTGAACAATCGTTTTTTTTAATCAGGCTTATCGTAACTTCTGCAATCTTAAAATTTGACAGGTTCGGGTAAAACCGATTTTTTTCGGATTAGATCGGATAAGATCGAGTGGAATCGTCTGCATTCGAGAAAAATTGTTGGGATCCGTGAACAATCGTTTTTTTAGTCAGGCTTATCGTAACTTCTGCAATCTTAAAATTTGATAGGTTCGGGTAAAACCGATTTTTTTCGGATTAGATCGGATAAGATCGAGTAAAATCATCTGTATTCGAGAAAAATTGTTGGAATCCGTGAACAATCGTTTTTTTTTTAGTCAGGCTTATCGTAACTTCTGCAATCTTAAAATTTGACAGGTTCGGATAAAACCGATTTCTTTCGGGTTAGATCGGGTAAAATCGCCTGTATTCGAGAAAAATTGTTGGATTCCGTGAACAACCGTTTTTTTTTAGTCAGGCTTATGGTAACTTCTGCAATCTTAAAATTTGACAGGTTCGGGTAAAACCGATTTCTTTTGGGTTAGATCGGGTAAAACCGGCTAAAATCGCCTGTATTCGAGAAAAATTGTTGGAATCCGTGAACAATCGTTTTTTTTTAGTCAGGCTTATCGTAACTTCTGCAATCCTAAAATGTGACAGGTTCGGGTAAAACCGATTTCTTTCGGGTTAGATCGGTTAAAATCGGGTAAAGTCGGATTCGATCGCAAAAAAATTCATGAAAAATTAAAAATCGAAAATAATCATTTCAAATCATGACTGTCGCGTACACGTACTTCGATGTATTCTAGGGAAATAATCAAGCAATACGACCAGTTATGCAGTGATATTTCAAAGCTTGCTTTTTTTCATTCATTCTGCCTAGTTTTAGCTTGATTACGCGAACTTCAGCGGAAAACTACATAAATATAGTCTCCATTTTAAAACCACTCATCCGTACTTGGAAAATAATTCAAATTAAATGAAAAAAATACGTATCAACGAAGGTAAAAAAATCGAGGAGCAGGTGTTCAATTGATAAATTTTCTACTCGCGACAAAATGAAAATATTCGCGAGATGAATTAATAAAATGGCGCGCACCTGTATACAACGTCATCGAACGCTCATTTTGAAATTTTCAATCAATGTGTAAATTAGATGCATGTTTTGATGGTATTTCGGCGGTTTTCGTTTTATCGTGCTCAAATGAAAACGTAGAGTTATTTAACGTGCTATTTATCGAATACACGATGTAATTTCAATCTGTGTTTATCGTCTCTAAAACATTGCTGCGTTTTCTCGTTAGGTCTCGATTTAAATTGGTTTAGTAATTGAAAAATGGTGACTTTTTTTCAGGATTTCCAAATCTACTGTCGTAGGTTCGCTTAAATGTAAATCTAGATCAAGGTAAGTTTTCAAAATACTAACACCGTTTTGTGTTCCGCATTCCTACCAAAACACCGAATTCTTTGGACACGTGTCACAAATTCAAATACGTACTTTTTGCACGAGTAATTATTTTAGCCTATTAAGAGATTATTAAACGATAAAAAAAAACCGTAATCGACGATGTTTCCTCGTAATAAAAAAAATCTCGCTATTTTATTTGTTAAATCGACCATATTCATCTTAAAATAAATTCAACCTCAGATTTTTCAGGTGTCTTCGTTCAAACGACCACTTAAAAGGAAACGCTATCGAAAAAGTTATTTTGAAAATCCCATTGAAAATATTTCTCCAAAAACATATTACGTCAATCTTGTAAACTTCGCGTTATTTTGTTCATTTTGACGAAAAATAGGGTAAGAGAACCAAAGATATAACGCTTGAATTCTTAAACTTTCTCAGACATTTTTTTTTATCAAAGTTTAGGTAATTCTTGAAAAATTTCGGCTTCCGATATTTCTTTTTGGAAAAAAAATTCGAAAGAAAAAGGTTCAAGACTTTATGCAAGAAGTTGCTCACTTTATTAGTTTTTTCCTTTATTATAATTTTTCTCTTATTTGCTTCGACTTTATAAAGCTTTATCTATATCCAACAGTTGGCACATTCTACACCATTTTTCTGTACGCTTGGATTTTTTTTTGGCTTTGTTATTGGCAACGTTGTTCCAATTTTTAGCGCTTCGATTTTTTTCAATTAGTTTACCTCGTCTCGGGGTTCTTTTTCCTTGCAACGGTGAAAGTTTCATTGAAAAATGAATTTTAACGAAGTTGCTGTTGGAATAAATGAATTAATTTTTTCAAGTAGAGTTGATATTTTTCACAAGCGTGTTAAGAAAACACTTCTGTAGTGTTTTCCTCTCCATTTTGTGAATTTAGTTTGAAAATCGAGCCATACAAAAGAATTCCTCGCTCGAGTGTAACCACATTTCATCAACACCAGTCTATACTTACGTGCTTTTTCAAGTTTATCTACTTGGATGGAATTACTCGAAAGTATTCGAAAGATTAAGACTTTAATAAGGGACAACGCAACGAGGAGCTTTAACCAGTGAAGCATGTATAGGACGATTACGTGATGTATCAATCACGTGAAAACTCATTTCATCGGTGAAAAGATTACCTCGCTGTAAAAATCGTACGTTTCGTAAACAGATAAATTTCAAGTTGTCAACAAGAGTGAAATAAGATATCGAGAAAGACGTCATAATTTGTGTATTTTGTATAATCACAAAATGAAGATATTTTCGGTTTGAATGAGCTATTTTGCGTTTTTATTCGCCTTCGTTCTTTCTTCCTTTGAATATAATTAAAAAACGTTTTCATTCGGAATAAATTTTTCTCGGAGAATTTATTTTCCATTTACATCGCGCATAATAAAGAAGACAATCTGGAAAATATTCCACAATATTGTATATACGTTGAAGATTTAATCAACTTTTTGTTTAATTCGCCTTTTAAGAACCGCCTTGTGCAAACATGAAAGTGCGTAGCCTTAATTTACGTAAATGACCTTGCGTGGCCATCGATAAAAAAGATAATTACGATCAAAATGAAAAAATTCGTCGTTGGGAAGCGCACTCGAGTCCTTGATGATTCGATGTAATATCAACGTCGTAATACGAGGATGAACATAATGAGATAATTTTTGACCGAGTTTTCTTCTCGAAGAAAAAAGGGGTTAATATTTTCTTGAATTTTTGTGGGAAGATGAAAATATTTTTTTGAGAGGGGGAGGGGGGTGAAACCCTTGGAACATTTGTAAAAATTAAGATAAAAATATGGAGTTGCAAGAAGAATTGTTAAATGGGAGGGGGGGGTAAGATTCAAATCAATTTTTTTATTTCATTTCGACATTTGTTATTTTATGAAAAATTATTGGAGAACAATTCGCTCAACAATATATTAAAATTTCCCATGGAAAAGAGGGTGGGGAGGGGGGCGAATTCTCAAATTGAATTTTTCTAAACAAAAAAAAACAAAAAAATGACTTGACCAAATAAAAAAAACTTGAAACAAAAACATACATTTTTATTTTTAACTTCTCAAACCAGTTTCCCCATAAAAATTAATCCCCTTCCGCAAAATCCCCTCCTCCCCCCGCACAGTGGTCCAAAACAGCCAAAAAACGTGATTTAAGGTTGTATGGCGATTAAAAATTTTTTTCATGTCTCTTATTACGTTTTCGAGGTCACTGAGTGCGAATCAGAGGTCATTTTTCATTTTGGAGTGGGGGGTGAACCGCAGGGGAGGGGTTAAACTTGAAAATTGTGAATTTTAACATGTGGTATGTCAAAATGTATGTTTTTGAGGTCGCTGAATTCAAATCCGAAGTTATTTTGCATTTTGGAGGGGAGGGTATATCAGAAAAATTGAAAAAATCAGAAAATTTAAAATATTTCAAGTTTTGTTCTATGATAAGTCGAAAAAACTGTTTTTATGGTCGAAGAACGCAGATTTTATGTCGATTTGTATTTTGGAGAGTGAAAAATCTGCGTTGAAAGTATTAATTTGCATATGGTCAAATTTTAATTGCGATAGATCAATATATGCGACGGCGTCTGGTAAAAGGGACCTAAGGGTCATTTGATCGAAAATTTTTTTCTTTTTGATTCTGGCCTGAAATTTCCTCAGCTGTCGAATGAAAGTGGTCTCAGACCTCAAAAGTGCATTTTTCATTGACAAATAGTTACTTTTTTGAAGTTAAAATGGTCAAAAAAAATTTTTAGGGTCAATTGATAAAAATTTTTTTTTGATTCTGGTCTGAAATTTCTTCAGCTGTTAAATGAATGTGGTCTCAGACCTCAAAAGTACTTTTTTCATTGTCAAATAGTCATTTTTTTGAAGTGAGAAGGGTCAAAAAAAAATTTTTAGGGTCAATAGGTAAAAACTTTTTTTTTCTTGATTCTGGTCTGAAATTTCTTCAGCTGTTGAATGAATGTGGTCTCAGACCTCAAAAGTGTTTTTTTTTTGTCAAATAGTCACTTTTTTGAAGTTAAAAAAGTCAAAAAAAATGTTTAGGGTCAATTGGTGAAATTTTTTTTTTTTTGACTCTGGTCTGAAATTTCTTCAACTGTTGAATGAATATGGTCTCAAACCTCAAAAGTACTTTTTTCATTGTCAAATAGTCATTTTTTTGAAATGATAAAGGTCAAAAAAAAATTTTTAGCGTCAATAAGTAAAAACTTTTTTTTGCCTGATTCTGGTCTGAAATTTCTTCAGCTGTTGAATGAATATGATCTCAAACCTCAAAAGTACTTTTTTCAT
>QBDW01005073.1:0-10076 GCA_003261595.1 Maconellicoccus hirsutus
TACAAAGTACAAACGTCTCAGCGAGTTGGGGTAATTCTATGTGGCTTAAAATGACCTTGAATTTATACCCATTATGTTCGATTTCTGTAATTAAAAAGTATAAGGTAGTTGCGCCGTGCTAATTTGAGAAAACCGAATAAAAAATGTTATATTTTTGGAGGAAAAAACATCTAGAAAATTCTCACTTTTAAAAATTTTAGATGTACGTGCTTGTATCACTACTATGGCTAGAGGCACAGGGGTAGGTACCGTTATATAAGGGCAAGTAGGTCAATGACCTTTGGAAGGATAGAAGCAGGTGTGATAAAATTTTTTATTTTTGGAAAATTTTTAAAGATTTTTGTTTAATTAAAAAAATTGTTTTGGGGTTTTTATTTTATAGAGATGAAATTGAAGGGCTAGGTATAGGTACTTACCCCTTCCCTTCATTTTGAGAAAAAATCTTCTGCAAGATAGCGTTTAAGAAATTAAAAACACAAAAAATATTAGCACCGACTTTTTTGCTTTGAAAAAAAATCATGAAATAATCTGTTAATTTTTAAAAATAAAAACTTCATATTTTTTATATCTTAAAAGTTGATAGATTTTGAATTAAAAATGATTAAAATATTGGGCACAGGTGCGCTGACCTTGCCTAGGGTGATTTCCACCGTAGCCACGTTCCGCCTTCCGCATCTGAATGCGCTTGTTTTTGGAGAAAAATTGAAAAAAATGTTGATATCCCAAGGTCATACCCAATGTATACAGGAACAAACCCGTTTGAGAACAATAGGCAGAACATGCGCAACGTTGCAACATATCTCAAGGTCAACTGGGTTTCAGCGTTCGTAGGGGGTTTCAAAATACTGCGAGAATTTAGAATTTTTACAACTGAAATTTTTAAAATTTAATATAGTAAAATAAATTATATAAAATTGATGACAAATTTTAAAATATGAAAAAAAAGTGTTTCAAAATCCATTATCATCGGACCATTTATCGAACAATTGAATAACACGTGATGAAATATTGACGTGATGTGAGCTCCCATTGAGACTAAGATGTTCACCGAAGTTGTTTCATAACAACGCAGCGAAAATGTATATTTTTTGCGGCCTCGTCCCTTAAAGGGTCATATTGATGTATGTTCCCATTGTTCTCAAACAAGTATGTTGAGGCTTTGGGAGTTGTTTGTGTTTTTGGGGCTCGTCCCTTAAAAACTCATATTGATGTATGTTCCTATTGTTCTCAAACGAGTATGTTGAGACTTTGAGAGTTGTTTGTGTTTTTGGGGCTCGTCCCTTAAAAACTCATATTGATGTATGTTCCTATTGTTCTCAAACGAGTATGTTGAGGCTTTGGGAGTTGTTTGTGTTTTTGGGGCTCATCCCTTAAAAACTCATATTGATGTATGTTCCTATTGTTCTCAAACGAGTATGTTGAGGCTTTGGGAGTTGTTTGTGTTTTTGGGGCTCATCCTTTAAAAAATCATATTGATGTATGTTCTATTCTTCTCAAACGAGTATGTTGAGATTTTGGGAGTTGTTTGCGTTTTTGGGGAGTTCAGCAATACGTTCTTCTATTGTTCTACAGAAACAGTGACGTCTGGGTGGGATCAAATTGTCAAGGAAGTGTCGAGTGATAATGGCTATTCAAGCACTGAAACGAACTATTGATGTATCTTGGACTACCAAGGCCTTTTTTTTTTTTACAAGACTCGAGACCAAAAACAACGATCTTGTTTTCACCAAACATGGCACCCAATTACGTCATATATTCAGAAAAAAATAACATTTTCACGCTTGTCGAACACCCATTTTGACCTCTTTATTATATTTTTCGTTGACCTTGTAATACCACGAAAACACCGGTGAACTTTGCGCGTCACACTGATACTATTTGACGTGTGAATTTACTCGCATAATAAATGGAAATTTTTCATTTTAGTTTTTCATCAAAACAAAACATCGTTGTACCATACTGTAAATGACGTTTTGTCAAATATAATAACCTGCGTTATTAAATCTCGAAACTTTTGCCGTAGAATCGCACGTAAAAAACGAACGCGAATTGGAAAACGCTTACGAGAACACGTTACTGGTGAGGAACCGCGGAAGCACGAGCTCCTCCAGCGAATCAACAACAGCGAGTAGTTGCGAAGATGATGTGAATGTGCTGAGGCAAAGAGAAATAGCGCGGTATGCGAGAGCGTTCTCTTTACCGGAGGAACAAATGCCGTTGGCAGTTTCCAGAGAAAATTTAGACGTAAGTTTACGCCGAGTTTATTAAATGAGATTTTTAAAGTCAACAATTCAATCTGGTATTACAAAAATGACATTCTTCGCGACGAGATTTAATTGGAAATTCCTCCGTTGGAAGCGTGTGGGGTTCTTGTACGTTGAAAAATCTCTGGGTGATTTTTAATTTAAGAGCTTGTTTGTTCGGAACAACGTATTTGTCATTCTTTAACGTTGGAAATTTCAATTCACTTTCCAAATTTCAGGATCAGTTTTCCGACATTCATAGCGCGTTCAGCGATTCAATGAGTGGAATTATTGGCAAGTGTGGATTATTAGAAGTTGCTTTCGCGTATGACGCGCCAGTGAAAAAGATGACCATACATGTCCTTCAAGCTAGGGATATTCCGGCCACGGATCGTGGACGACCGCCATTTACCCAAGTAAAGGGCTCTAGATGGTGATGGAAGTCAATTTTGAGTTTTTTCATTCAATCGAAAAATCTACGTTTTATTTGCAGATACAAATCGTATTGTTACCAGGCAAAAAGCAAAAACAAAAAAGCAAAGTGAGAAATGGTGATAATCCTCAGTACATGGAAAGTTTTCTATTCCATCGTATCACACCAGGTATTTTTATGAAATTTTTTACTTTCAAAGGAACTACGGCTCGGATTTTTGGAAAGAGTATGTCAAAAAACCCCAAAACCAAAATGTATTTTTGGTACTCACAAATTTTAAAATTTAGGGAAAGAGGGAAAATTTGAAAAAATTGGCACATTTTTCAATTCAGCGTTTTATTTTAATTTATATGATTAAACAAATGATATGATAACAGGTCATTATTATGGTGACGTTTCATGGTTACAAGTGACATGCAGGGCCGGTTTTAAGGGGGGGTTGGGTGTTTAACCCCCCCAGAGGTCAAGCTCCACTCGTAATTTTTACCTAATTTAAAACACATCACTTTTAGTTATCTCTTCTTAAAAAAAAAAATTAAGTTACTCATAATTTATGGAACCTACCCCCCCCCCCCAACGAACAATCCTATAACCGGCCCTGGTGACATGTGACATCAAATGACATCTTCTGATGAACATCATTGTCACTTCGTGACATGAAAATGTCACACAGTGTTGCGGACTTGTACGTAACCTGATGCTTTATGGTATTTGAATGTTTACAGAGGATGTGAATAACATGAGCGTGAGATTTAGACTTTATGGCTGTGAAAAAATTAGAAGACAACGACTAATAGGCGAATGTATAATTAGCTTTGCGAACGTTAATTTACAATTACAATCAAATATTTGGGTACCACTGGAACCAAGAGCTAATATGGCGGTAAGTTTTATCATTGAATGAAACAATTAAATATTCATAATTTCAAAGGCAAGTCAGAAATGTCTTGCAAGTTTAGTGAAAATTCCTTCATAAACAATGTCGAAGTTTTTCAAGTCGTTAATCTTTCATTACGTTGGTACTTTTTGTCGTACAGATCAACATGATGGCTTGCGAGGTTTTAAGTCTTTGCCAGAGCGACAGCACTGGTTCTCTGCAATCGATGCAACATGGCGGTGTCCCAGAATTACTGGTCGGATTATCGTATAACGGGATCACTGGTCGATTGTCTGTTGAAATCATCAAAGGGAGCAATTTCAGGTAATGGTTAATTTTTTAACGGTACATTTTTCGTAATACGTGGTCTAATTCGATTTTCTGTGGTTATTTTAGACATGTAAGCGCAACTAGGGCTCCTGATACTTATGTGAAACTCCGCCTGATGAGCAGTACCGGCCAAGAAATCGCCAGAAGTAAGACGTCCGTTAGGAGGGCCCAACCTAATCCGTTATTTAAAGAAATGTTTATGTATCAAGTGAGCAAAGCTTTGTTCATTTTCACCCCCTAATACGATAATCATTACTTACACGTATTTTGCCATATTTCTATCCCAGGTCGTGCTATTCCAATTATGTGACGTCACTTTAATGGTGATGGTATATAAGAAAACATTAAAGAAGAAACAACGCATAGGATGGTTCACATTAGGCCGAACTAGTTCAGGAGAAGAAGAAGCATCTCATTGGAAAGAAATGGAGCAATGCAACGGAGACCAACTTTCGCGTTGGCACGTTTTAATCGAAAGATAAAATATTCCTTAGCACAAAGACGATCACTTTATTTTTTCTTCGCACTTATTCGTAGTTTTTTTTTAGCATTTTCACTAATTCAAATATCGCACTTTTAGCCCCCCAGCGAAGCGCGTCATTTGATTTTATTACCCTTTGAAATTTTTTATGTATTTTTTTTTTCGTCAATTACGTGAAAATGATAAGTGATTTGTGTAACGAGAGATCATCTACGTCACATTCTAAAATTTTAACTGCCCAAACTGAAAGTGTTTTAAATTACAATCGAGATTTTTCATATTTTTTTCATCGTCGCTTCGTCAAAGTATTTTTTCTTTTTTCCTTTTCCGCATTTTATAAATGTTATTTACCATTATTTTTAATTTTTACACAGGGTGCCTTGAAAGTAAAAATGTTTGTTTCAAGTTTCAACGGTTTTATCCTTTTCTTGTTATGCTCTTCGCACCTCGCGTGGTTGTGTAATTTTCGTGTATTTAGTACGCACACGTTAATTAGCATTATTTTCATTACTACATTTTACGTGTTTCTCTTAGTATTATTTAATGATGTATTTATTTAGTTGTATAATTTATATTTAATTATATTTTGTACAGATTTTTTTACTTTTCTACCAAATTTTGTTCGATTGCAAAGGAGTAATGTAAATTAAAATCCATCTGTATCTATAAAAAAAAATGAGACCAACGCAACAAATCATTTTTATTTCATTTTTTTCATTTTTTTTGTGCGCGTATTTTCAAATCTAAAAAAATAAGTACCGAATTTTCAAAAATTAAAAAGCATTTTTTCCCATTTTATTTATTTATTTTTTCGAAAATTGAAACGACTAGGAAACAAAAAGAGAAAGGTGAAGTTTTTATGTAATTACATGATGAATTATAAGTACTAAATGGCTCGTAATTTCCAATAAATTTTTATTAATTTATTTTGGTAATTTACACGAGTGATTTCAGTAGAATTTCATAATTGATAAAATTTATATATTTTTTTAAACCATTAATTACCGTAAAAATTTACTGAGATGTAAATTATTTCGGTGATTAGACATTTCCTTTTTTGTGATTATATTCGTATTTTTTTTGTTATTTTCCACCGAAATATTAAGTTTTTTAATTAAAATGTATAACGATGAATGACAAGAGATGAAAGTAGATTTCTAAAATTCATGTTTAATTGTACAAACGAAAAAGATTTGAAAATACGTATAAATTTATTCATAAATATGTATAGCTTTATTTTTTTCATAAGGTATTGTAGCATTACTTTTTCATTTTTACTAAAACCATGTTACTAAGTGATTTCAAAGTAAAAGTGATTTTTTTTTATTTTAAAATTAATTGTCCATTTTGATTTAAGTATTAATCATGTCGAATGTTATTATTCGAATTACTTATGTGCAATGTTCTTTTTTTTTTTCATCGAATATCTCATATTTTTCGATAATTCACTCTTAGCTTATTTAATAATATTTAATTATAAATGTTAATTTTTTTCTCAATAAATATAATATGCTAAAGTACGACATTCCTGAAATTTTTTCCATTCGTAACGTATTCGTAATAATGTTTAATTATTTTAGTAATGAACCAAGGATAACAAAATGTGTTCGTAACAGGTGCTCTGAATTTTTGCCTGGTTTTTCAACGAGTGGATTAATGCACAATTTTTCTGAGATAAGTGTGTATCTTATCTACTTGTTTTTTTAGCATTATTATTTTTTCCTTCGCAATAAAATTTATAATTTTAATCATGAATTTATAAGATTTGGATATAATTATGATCTCAATTGGGACTGGCAAGAATCTGTTGGAGCGCTAATGTGAGGTACCTCCTCGTAAGTTCAATAATTAAACCGCTAGGAGTCAGAAATTAAAATTTTTAATTCAAAAATTGCCTGCAAATTTTGAAAATTTTGCAACCATATGCGTATGATTACACTGATCGACGTCTCATTGGTACCTCCTCATTTGTTTCATCAATTACCACCAGATATCAGACACATTGCTTGACAGTCCCAATGGTAAATGTATATGACAAAGAAACCATGATCAAGCAATAATTCCACTTTTTTCACCCAGAAGTAATTTTAAAACTGAAAAAAAAAACACTTGTTTTACAGATACAGATTACGAAATACTCGTATGTGCTACCTCGTCACCAACTCATCAAAAAAATTATTCGTAAACGATCGAAAATAAGCACATAACTCAATTCGCAAAACGGGAAACGGTTCCTACTTGGTTTTTTTTTTGTCGCGAAACAGTCTAATTATGAATTTTATATTACTTCATATTATAAAATTACATTTTTTCGTTTCATTTGCATCAGCAAGTTTCCAAACTTGTGTTGATACAAGTTACGAAATGTTTATGTCGCATGCAAAAGGAAAAAACAGATTTCAGGATGAATTCTCTTGGATAACTAAAGGTAAGTTGAAAAACAAATTAGTAAATTAAACCAGTTCTTACTGAAATGGTGCTAATAACGAAAAATACCATTATAACGGTGATACTTCAGCTAGAAATTTCATTCGGCTTACATTCAGCGACAGAGATTTGGAATTGAACGACGTATGCAAAGAAATTTGTATCTGCGTGCTTTTCAAAGTAATGATACAAAGATCACCTGGAATAGATATCAATGCCGCGTATCAGACAGTTCTAGAGAAAGTAGGATACGAAAAAGCCTCCGTTAATATGAAAATATCCGGAACTGATCGAGATATCAATGGAGTAAAATGTGCCTATGGTAATTCCGGAGTAATGATTTTCAAAGGGAAAAAAGCAAA
This sequence comes from Maconellicoccus hirsutus, assembly GCA_003261595.1. Taxonomy (NCBI): domain Eukaryota; kingdom Metazoa; phylum Arthropoda; class Insecta; order Hemiptera; family Pseudococcidae; genus Maconellicoccus; species Maconellicoccus hirsutus. Next base: position 7,154 of record QBDW01005073.1, read on the forward strand.
AGCATTTTGGAGTAATTCGTTTGATATTTACGTCACAAGCATTCCCGGCGATACACCGAAAACAAATTATTGTAATTTTTATGGTTATTTGAAGAATGTTGACTTTGATCAATTCGATCCCAGTAGAGAAAAACCCGTCGAGAAGTCGCCCGTTAAAAAAATAAGTCGACCGTTTACGTTCGGAAAATCACCAACTATGAACATTGAAGATCAATGATTCAATTTCTCTGAATGAATTCTTAACGCACTTACCTATACCTACCTACCTAGTACCTACCTACCTACCTACCTAGGTATAATAGCTATAAAAAGGTTTAGTGGAACTTACCTATTCATTTAGTAAAACCAATCTTGCTATGTTAGAAGAAAAAAATTAAATTTATTCAATTTCAAGCGCATTAGTAACATTTTTCTACCAACAAAGGAACCTTCCCAGGTTGTACTCTTAGAATTCGACGAGACCTGGCAGGATAGAAGTTCACTTCAAAACAACTTCAAAGCCAAGTTCTTAACTGATGAATTTTATTATTCGAGTTTTTTTCACGAATTTTTGAATTTTGAATTTCTAGTTCCACCCAGAGTTGGTTTTTTATCAATACTTGGCGAACCGTTGATACTATCGAAATTCTGAAAATACATTAACGATTGAAAATTTAATTTCCTACAAGTTGATATATATACTTTATTTCGTAGCACCCTTCGTTTTTGAGTTATCGAGCAAAAACTTATAGAAAACTGTACTGAGTGATTTCAATTACGCGAGATGCGAATTGGCACGTAACTTACGCGGTAGCGACTAGGCGTCGCGCTTTATTGGAATCACATGCAATGTTGTCATTAAGTTTTTGCTCGATAACTTAAAAACGAAGCGTGCTATGAAATAAAATATGTATATTAACTTATAGGAAATTAAATTTTCTATTGTTAATGTATTTTCAGAATTTCAATAGGATCAACGGTTGGCCAGGTGTTGGCAAAAAACCAGGAGCCCTTGTAAGATATAGAATTTTTGCTCAAAATAAATAACTAGAGATGTAAGTTTTGTTGATATTTTAGAATTGATTTGAATACATATTTTCAAAATTTATATTTACTGATTTAGTCACACAAATGGAAACGATTTGAAAACATAAATCATGTCGAGCGTTATTTTTCGAATTAGGTACTACGACGTTCATATTTTCCGATAATGTACCCGTAGTTTATTTAATTTTATTTAATTATAAATGCTAATTTGTTTGTTTTTTAAGAAGAAGTCACTTTTACTCGTGACGTTGGTAAAATTGACTTCTCAAAAAACATGTGTTATAACCTCAAAATTGAATTCATCCACCATCTTGCTAATTTGTTTCTCAATAAATATATGCCAAAGTAGGTACTTACAACATTTCTGAAATTTTTTCCTTTCGTGATGTATTCGTAATCATATTAGATTATTTTTGTAATGAACTTGTGTTTGTAACAGGTGCTTTGAATTTTTGTCTGTTTTTTTAACGAGTGGATTCGTGTAAAATTTTTTTCACATGCATATAATAATTCTGTAAGTTACTAACTTGTTCTTTTAGAATTATCATTTTTTTTCGTATCAATAAAATTTATATTCTTCATGATGAATTCATAAAATTTTTATATAATTACTTCAACAATAAATGTACCCGAATAATTCCATTTTTTCTTTACATGTAAATAATTTAAAAATTGAAAAAAAACAAGAAAAACATATGTTTTTCGATTACAGACTACAAAATGTGTAGATTGTATAGGTACCTATTCATCGAGAAAATTTTTCGAAAAAATCGAAAATATACACATAATTCAATTCACACAAACGGAAAACGGTCTACTCTTGGTTCTTTTTATCGTGAAACAGTTTCATTATGAAGTCAATATTACGTTTCATTATAAAATTACTCCTTTTCGTTTCCTTTGTATCAGCAGGTCTTCAAACTTGTGTCGATACAACTTACACGTTGTTTACTTCACATTTAGCTGGAAGAAGTGCATTTAACGATGAATTCTCTTGGTTAACGACAGGTAAGTTGAAGACAAATGAAAAACTAATTCATGTTCCTATTGAAATGATACTAATGAAGGAAAATACCATTAAAACGATATTGCAGCTAGCAATTTGATTCGGCTTAAATTCAGCGACAAAGATCTGGAATTGAACGACGTGTGCAAAGAAATTTGTATCTGCGCGTTATTCAAAGCGTTGATAAAAAAATATCCAGATACGGATATCAATGCCGCGTACCAAACAATTTCAGAGAAAGTGCAATATGAAAAAGTAACAATTAAAATAAAGATATCCGGAAGTGAAAAAGATGTCAATGGAGTAAAATGTATCCAAGATGATTCCGGACTAGTAATTTTCAAAGGGAAACAAGCAAAGTCCTTTTGGAGTAATTCGTTTGATATTTACGTCACAAGCATTCCCGGCGATACACTGAAAACAAATTATTGCTATTTTTTTGGTTATTTGAAGAATGTTGATTTTGATTTATTTGGTTCAAGTACAGAGAAACCAGTGGAAAAATCATTCGTTAAAAAACTCAGTCGACGATTTTCGTTCGGTAGAACGCCAAGTATGGACATAAATGATCAATGATATGATTTGATCCGATCTTCCTATGTGTATTGTAATTAGGTATCTCAATTAAAGTGTTGGGGAATGAATTCTATGATTACAGTTTTTTAATTTTTTTTCACCGTGTGAGGCCTAATTGACTAGCGTAAAACATTAAAATTATTAATTCTAGGTCTGTGTAGGTGCAAAGCAGAAAATTACTACAGTTTAACCAAGTTATAGAAGTCTTCCTAATTACTAAACAACATGTGCCGAACTCGGGTGCAAAAATGTGATAATGAAACGCGACTTTGATCTTTTTTAAAGTTTTTTCGAACTTCTGATTTTCAAAATAAC
>QBDW01005074.1:0-74162 GCA_003261595.1 Maconellicoccus hirsutus
TATTTTTCGTCAGTCTTGCGATATCAACGAACATTCTAATTAAATCCAAAATTACTATCACGAATGTAATCTTACGTTTTAATACAACTTCTAACACAACTATGAAGTATTGAAAACAAGAATAAACAAAACGAAACGGATATCAGACTACTTTCATGAAAAAACATAAGAACTAACAAAACGATGACTACACGAAGCGATATCCGAAGATTTCCGAGCATTTCCGAATTTTTATCCCTTGAAAAAAACTAGTGGACTTTAACGTCTAGTATTTTTTTTAGCATTATAATTTTCGTGATTTTCTGATCTAGCATTTAGCATAATTGCTAGCATAGTTCAATTCATCTAATTTTCAAAAATGTAGCACAATTTAAAAAAACAAAATCAATTTATAGACAGCGCTCCATACTTCAAATGGTTGTACTTCAAACCATTGCGTACCGGATTGCAACTTACACTAGCAAAGATTGAAATTTTATTAGCATAATGAATCTAGCATATTGCTCTGTGCTTTCTGGCACAATCTAGCACTGATTTGACTTCTATCTAGCATAGAGAAAAATTTTTTTTTGACAACAGTGACAACACTGTCTTCAACGTTCAAACAGCTGGCTCTAGATATAAATAATGCTCTATTATCTTTCGACAAAACAGGAAAAATGTTTTTATAAATACCAACCATCGGAATTGTTTAATTTGTAAGAAATCGTATGTCTAGTTGAATATTTGCTACAATTTGATCAAGAAAAAAACTGCTGAATATACTTACTCGCCTCGTATACCTTCAGTAAATGTTTCATAATTGATTTTTTGACTTAATTTTGTCGATTATTTTTTGTGAATTTTGAAAGTACATTGAACGAAGGGTACAAGAACAACGTAAATGTTTGTAGGTGGTTTTTAAACACTAAAGCTTAGAGCTTGGAGTATTGAAGAAGCGCTGGAAAAAATTCTCGTAGAAAGTATATTGCGGAGGAGAGATGGATTACGTCATTGATAATGTAACTCGCTGGCAAAGCAGCACTAAAAGAAGATAAAAATCGTTCAACGCTGGTCGTTAGAGTAACATGGGAACAGAGGGGCTTCGGAATCGGATTTTTTTCATCGTTTATTTTGTCTTTAATGTTGTGCCATTAATCGGCGACGACCGACTATCGACATTTCGTAACACTTTAGAATCACTGAGAAGGTCGTAAATGATGCACGATTTTTTATTCGAACGCATGAATTGCGAAAAGTATCGAGTTTCGATGACTTGGTTACAGGGAAGTTATCGCGAGACTAGTAGATTATAAGCTGCTCATGTAGCATCGTCGTCTAATGTAGCCTATAGTTGTACACAACTACACATACGCGTTCGAAATTACTTCCTAAATTGAACGAGAATATTGAGGAAGTTGCATTTATAGGTCAAGTACATAACTAGCCTTTGCCATATATAGTCCTTTTCGAAGCTTCAACGAGAGTTGACCGTTCTTTTCTTCATACCAGACACGCTTTTTCCTTATTTAAATGAAGCTACTTGATGGCTATGAATAGAAATGATCACGTAGTATTTTGATATTTTATTCGGATTCAGGTCAGATATTGACAGTGTGCCGACAAGACGAAATGTTTATTTAGTAAAACTCAAAAGAGCAGATTTGAATAATGACATTTTGATGCAAATGCAACTAATTCATCTCGTAGAATAGTGAATATTTTATACCTACACGATTGCGAATTATTTTGAATTTTTTTTACAGATTTATTGATACAGTAACCGGGATTCTTTCATGTATTCGATATGTCTTGCGTACGCGAGGCTTCACCGCCGCTTCAAGATACCGGCCATTTGCGTAATGGTAAATATAACGAGATTTTTTTCAAAATTGTTTAACGTTCAATTTAACGCCGGCGATTTAATCCGAAATAAAACGCGGGTGAACGGCGCTAAGTTAATTTCGTCGTTGGAAGTGGCGTAATTTAGGTTTTTTACGGTAGCGATAAGAAATTAGAGAAAGCTCTATGTAATTAGAACGTTACGATGAGTTTTACTTATATCTAGTTGGTGTGGGTTTTAATAATGTAAACCTACGTCGAACGTTCATTCGAATGACAATATTTAATATATTTTTACTTTCAGATTGGAATTTTTTTTTGTTCTCTGGTTGACTAGATTGGAGCTAGATAAGTTTTTATAATAAGATATAAGTAACTGATGTGGGAAGAAGTAGAAAATGAATTTCTCCGTTTTTTTCTTCTCACATTGCTAAATTCAGGGTTACCTTGAAAAGTAGAAAGAAGGAAAACATAGATATTTGCGGTATTAAATTTAACAAAAACCTCATTTTTCGCGAGTTGCGTCCCTAGAGCGTTATGACCAGGATTAAATGATGCAAAAAATTTCGTTATTCGCATTTGCCCGTGTGGAGAATATTATTTTCAAGGAAAAAAAGCATCTTAATTTTTACTCGACACGGTCTGGCTTCAATTCAAGGATAAGGATGTGTAAAAAGCTAGCTAAACTACGAAGATGTATGGATTTCGTTGTGGGTAATTGCGCGCAGAACCGGCGCCTGAAGTTTTGCATAAAGTAGATTGCCGGTTGAATATTGAATTTTTCTTAGATTCCGAATTGAAGGAAATCGAAGAATATTCGAGTTTTTCGGTATTTTGTAAATGTTTTGTATTTTGTATGATTCGAAAATGATTATTGTTATTGAAGGGAATGAATAAAAATTGTAAAAAATGACAAGATATGAAAGAATTATAATGTTATTTTGTTTGTAAATGCCACCTTTGTTGTTCGAAAAAATCCAATGAATGGATTTTCAAAAATTTACCTGTATAGTTGAGAAATTTCAATGGTGGTTTTTTACATGGAAATTCGCGTCATTGGTTTTTCATTTATGTATTGATGAAATACTAATCAGTTTTTCTACTAAAACTACAAAAAAATTCATGTTGAAGGAAAATTTATGACAACGAAGTTGTTTCGTATAAACGTATAATAGGATATTTATTTCAAAGTGGAGGAAAAAATACTGAATGTGAAACAACATTCAATTTTTAAATTTAAAAACTATTCTTTTCACTTTCATCAAAAATAATATCAACTTTTTGATTGATTGAATTTCGGTAACTTCACGAAACTTGAAAACTTCTCGTATTAAGGTAAATTTTAAAATCAAGTATTCCAAATTGCCTTTGAAAACTCGACAGTACATATTTCAATGGCACCCTTTTCTTCTAAAAAGAGAACCCTTTTATAAAACTTGCTATACAGAAATAAATTCAGTTATTCACTCGAGCTAATTATAAATGCTGTTTCAGTCGAACGCCAAGAAGCGAAAAAAATGATTAGTCAATTTAACCCGAAATGGCAATCGAAATAGCTACTCTGTTGTCTGTATATATTATTCCATAACAAATTATATATACATATGTTTGAACGTTTACATACCAAACGACGACAAATGTAAAAAAAAAATAATAAAAAAGTAGTACGGTTTTTGTTTACAGTACACTACAAAGATAATCGTATTTTAGGTACAACCAGTGACCGCTGAAATCGCAAATACGATGCGTTCATTGTTTAGATGAACATTGTTGCAACAAGTAAACACTTTTAAAAAAATTTGTAGAATTACACCAAGGAATCACGAGAGAAGCGGAAACGAACATTTAACATTTCCGCATACCGCCGCTGTATGGCCGTCTCCTCGATAAAAATTATATACTCCGGTGTAGGTTAAAATGAAAACGAAACAAAAAAAATTGAATCTTCTATGCGATTTTCATAGACAACATCGCCGGTCGGCCGGTCGACGTCGGTCATTACTCCGATGATGGAATTATTTCACGTATAAAAACAATTCAATTATCAGGTTTGAAAATATCAAACCTATGTGGATTAATTAAAAAGAAATTCCAAGCGATGGATAATTTTGTTTTCTTATTTGTAAATTGTTTTTTAATGACATTTTGAAAAATTGGAAATAATTTTTTGATTACTGTTTCATTTTCAATTTAAATGTACCGTACCAGAGATACTGTATTACGGAATTAACAAGATTAAGTTCATTTAGTTTGAATTTGTAAGCAATATTTGGTACAGTTACTCGGGTAAAATTTAAAAATAATAGAAATATTCGCAAATAGTTATCGAAAAAAGAAAAAGGAAGCAGTCTAATAATCGGTACAATAATTATACTAAATACGAAAGTCATCGTACCTAATGATACTAGAATAAAGTAGACTGCTCAGCATTAAATATCACAATCGATGTATACTGCAAAGAGAAAGAAAGCAACTGAGCAATGATACAAACGACGTAAATCATTTTGATTTGTCCGAAGACTAAAGGGAAAAAAGTAGTATAGACAGCTAAGTTATAACCGTATTCGTCTGACTTTTAATAATTATGATTTATGGCTATTGCACATGCCATATAAAAATCTTATCGAAAGCTAAAAATAGACGCCAGCGCATAAATGATTTCACGGTTAGCGAATTTTTTTTCAACGTATTTTTCGCGCTATGAATGTGTCACGTGTATAATCGAATTATATAGATATAGTGTATAGGATACAAGACAAGACGAAAGGTAACGTGTTAGGATATTACGTAAAAATCGCGTATGTCATTGGCGAGCTCAAATATTGAGACAAGTCATTTATGTAGTCGATGAAAAGAGTTCAATGTTGAAAAAAATGCGGTCGATTCTGAAATTGATATTGTCACGGGTTGTTGCACCGGCCAACGATCGTGAAAGTAATTAAATTCTCGTTGCAGATAAATCGTAACTTCGGCAAAGAAGCAACTCGATTTGTATCTAATGATGTTGACGTAACAGAATCAAAAACCAATATGGATTTGTACGTAAACCAACGTCTAAAAAAAGAATACCAAAGTTTTCATAGTCCTGTCCTCCTGTACGATAACAACTTAGTACATCGAAGCGTTTAATATTACAAATTTGGAATGAAAATTTCCAATTGAAATTTCCCAGTGTGATATACCACATTGTACACCTACATGATAAGTACAGCTCGGATTTTTTCGAGCAGTACGTCTACGACCTTTGATGGTGTTCTGATTAAATTATTTTTGTGTTTTGAAAAAGGTCAATGATGCGATTTTTTTTATACATGATGTATCGTTATTCATTAAGTATTACTCTTCATCATTCTTACCAGAAATAAAAACTCTTTTGATTCATTTTTTCGATGATGAAACAGATGTCTAAATTAAAACAGAGCAAACCTGAAATGTACCCATAAAATAACCCTTGTCATCCTTGTCCAACTTGTAAAATAAAAATTGATAAAAACATGAATTCGTTATCAATTTTCTCAGCTTGATACGTTATACCGTTAATTCGAACGTGTGATCCCTTTTTTGTGTGTTTTTCTTTCGATTTATGCGGCATGTTTTCTTTAAATTTCGTGATTTCATTTGAACAAAAATTTCATTCAAATTTTTTTTAGGAATTTCGACGATAGTTTATACGCAAACAAAAACTGATTTATTCGTGACCGGATTGAAGATAGGATTTCTTCTTTTTTAAATGTAAAACGTCAAGTTTCAGGTAACTTTTTCGTGATGTGCTTTAACGAAATGTAAATCTGAAAAGATTACAGCGAACGTAATTTCCATCGAAGGTAACGAAAATTGAAATGAACAGCGAGCTGAAATTTATGAAAAATTTTTCATCTGTTTATTATTAGTTTCAAAAAAGAAAAACGCTCTTAATGGGAGTTGTATTTTTATGTAAACAAGTTGATTTATGGATGAAAGACTAAAATTTATCTGTTTAGTTCACGCGTTTTTTTTTGTTATGTAAATCAGTCTAAATAAATAAATAATCGAACAATGTATCCGAAAGAAAAGTTTTTGTTTGTTTGAATGTCACCTTTAGTATTCTGTTTTTTTTTCACCTCGTCTAAAATTAAGGTTTGGCAATTTGAGGAGTGTCAAGAGACAAAGTAATTTAAAACGTTATCGTCATTAATCTACAGAGCAAAAGCCACTATTCGTATTTATTCGGTCGACGAAGGTTTTTAATTGATATTACAAACGAAATAGGATTTCATGTTGGTGGCAAGACGAAGTGCGGGTGTCGGCGGTACCACGATTGAATAAAAGTGTACGAAATTGTAAAGGGACGCGAAACGGGTTAGTTTAATTGAAGCACGTATGTTCAATTAGCGTTTTTAATTATTCGGATTTACGTAGACGAAACCACACGATGGTGCAGACAGACTGAGTATAGCCTCTAAACATGCGCCGTGTTTATATAATCTAACGAACAATACACATGATGTACGAATTACGTTTTTATGCGGTCAATTTAGCAAGGCGATCTAGGTTACCGTATTTAAGTGCGTACTTATGTTTTTCTTTGGCCATCGTGTTGCAGATATGAAGAAAAAGAAATTTTTTCAACCACTTCGGGTCCTTGGTAAAATATTCCTCAAGAAGGGCCGACCAGTGATCTCATCGTCGAACGGTAGCGTTGACGCTGTTACCGCTACGCTTCGTTCTTCCAAAGATAATTTCGAGTCGTGTGAACAGGAGCTCGAAGCTACTAACTTGGAACCGGCTAAAAGTCATTCTACTAGTCATTTGACCGATGATACCACTGATAATTCTCAACGAAGGTTCGTCCAATCGTTGATTTTTTTCCCGTATTATAAAGCTATCGTATTTAAAGAAAAGCGAAACCAAATTGAAGTTAATTTCACCATAGTGCGGTACTTTTTTCACTAAATTGTTCCGTATTCTTATGTAGTCTGAGAAATGCTTCGTCACGAATCTCATTCTCAGTTTGGATGATTTTATAAAACAAAAAATAAAATAACGAAACAATATTATAATTTGATGGTGGCGATAAGTTCTCTCGTGTTGACCGATCACGTTTTTAATTTTTTTTCTTTTTTTTTTCATTATTCTTGAACGCTGTAGAAGCTTGCAGTCCACATTGTTAAGCGTTAGCCATGACAGTGTTTTCACATCGGAACAGAGATCTCCAGATTCGGGATCCGAGACTTCCTTATATAATCATCAGAGATTGGGATTTCCTCATTCCAGCGTACGGGTATGATCATTTTTTTCTGTTTGTTGTTTATTTTATTTTTATCTTTTTTTTTTAAAAATGATTCGTAGAAAATTTGAAAAATTTGGAAAGAGTGATTATATTTGTGATGAAAAAAAAAAGAAAGAAAACGTAGTATAGCGATATACTTAGAATGGAATACGAGTATGTTATGCTTTATTGCCATGAATAGAGTTGTTTGCGTTTATGGAGAATACTGATAAGTGATGAATAAGTATTGAACGATATCATATCGAAAAAATACAATTTTCAAAAACAGTTTCTCATTGTCAGTTGTAAATATTTCTTTTAAAATGATTTTTGGATTTTTTTTTGGTTAGATCACTTATTTCAACCTATTTAACAAAATACGTTACTGAGATACAAGTTTTAAACATTTCACCAGTCAGCAAAGTCATTTAAGGAAAATTACCAAAAAACCATTTAAATAATCAGTTTCTCTTGAAAGTTTGAAAATTTCACTACGACACGTGTTTATTTCTTCACTCAATATCAAACTCTTTTATTTAATTAAAAACCAAACGCGGAAAATTTCACTATTGTTTCATTAAAGATTTAAATTTTCGGAAATCAATCTCTAATTATGGAATCGTTTTATGACCTCGATTAATGACAGCAAAAAACGAAAAAAATCTCAAAACATTGGAAAAACATCGCACATTTGTCATTTACGTTTCAATCGAGTTTCATTTTCGGCATGCAAACCAAAGTCGTGATCTTTTTGCGGAAGAAGTTACGTTTATTTTTCTAGTGGAATTTTGATTATTAGGTAAATTGACAAAAATCATTCCAATTATCCGTCTCGTTATACTTATTTGTTGGTTTATATTAAATGAAAAATGAAAGTAAAAAAATGAAATGAAAAGTTACGAAACAGTCGTAAAATTTTTCGTCATAATGATCGAAGACCTACATGTGGTGCACGACGATGTGATGGTTGAAAATAAGTACGAAGTCGTTCGCACTTGAATGTACGAAGTTGTGGCCAAGAACCGCAGAAGGGAGACATTAGCATACGCGTGCGACGAGTTCTCGACGCGAATATTATTTAAAAGGAAAAAATTACACTGTCGCCTGGTATTCGTAATATGAGACGGTTAATCAAACGAGAATTAACAAAATGGATAAACGTTGCTTTTTTTGTACGATTTATATACAAGGTAAGCATATTGACGAAACAATTTCTCCAAATGTAGGCCACTAGCATCGGTATACACATGTGACATAAATATATTATACAAAGAATGTGTACTTGCAAGTCTACTCGATAACTTTACGCCTATTATTTTCGAAAAAGAAAAAAAAACTGGTTTGACCTGCGTGTGTGTGTTTTTTACGCATTTACAATCGTTTGAGCCTTCTCCATCCGGATTTCAGGTTAATGTACGTATACGCTGAGCGTCTTAAAGTGAAACGCTGGCCGTACGATTTTGCTTTTCTTCAAACCCGTTCCGATGGAATGAAGTTCTGCGTGCGAGTGTGTGTGTTTATACATATGTAAAAAATTGCAAAAAACAGCCCACAATGCATTCTGGTATGCGCAAAGGAAGAAAAGTGAAAAAGAGAAATGAAAGCGTCGCGTTCAAATTATATTCGAACGCGTATCGATACGGAAGCGTGTGGCGTGCGATCTCTGTTGTGCGGCTTTGGTGCTACTTGCGCGATATTTTTCTAGTAATTTTGTTTTAATGGTGTTCAATTCGGTTTCTTGGCAGGCTGAACTTTTCGAGGTTATCAGGAAAAGAGCTCTGGAGAATAATACCAGCGACGATGAAGATCTCGGATTACCTCGTAGCCCTGTCAGCAATTCGCCCACCACGGCTGATGACATGTTTACCAAAGTACGTTTACTCGTATTATCCGGTTCGTTTAAAAATAGTATTTGAACTCGCCAACTCGCGTAGGCGCCGTTTACTATGCTTTTGTGCGCGTTTAGGTATCGAATCGTATTCGCTATCTGTTGCGAAATATACGAATGCGAATTAGGTTTGGGGTCAAAGAGTTCCATCGAGATTGTTTGCTACGAAAAGTAACGAATCGTTTGTGTCCATGTGGATGGCTGGATGTCTTGTTTTATGGGCATATTTTAAGTATCTAATGAGATGGGGAATCGTACGAGTAGAAGTGATTTGGCATGTACGTTGTACGTTCATTTACGAGAATAACTGGTCGTGTTACTTAATTCTTTTCTAATTTGATTAATTAAAAAGTGTAAAAAGTTGAAATTTGTATATTTTGTACGCGCATGATACGAGTATAGATTTTTTTCTGATGTTGGAATATAATCGATTGACAATTCCTTTCAATAAAAAATTGAATTCAGCAAAATTTCTGTAATGATCTTTTAGGATCTTGTTGAATCCGTCATTGAATCTGATACAAATCAAAATTTACATTTGGCAACACTGTCTGGCGTGAAATTCCGGGGAATTCCTATCGAAAAATGAAAATACGAAATACCAGTGAAATAAAAATTAAAACATAATTTAATTTTTGAGGAAAAGAATACAAAAATAATAAATAAATACAAATTTCACGTCTACCTGTACATTTTTATCGACTTTAATTTATTTTATTGAAAATTGCATTATAGATTCATCGTTTAGTTATTTCATTGCATAAATGTACAATACGCAGTAGAAACGATTTCATAGAAGTAAATCGTAATTAACAACCTGGCGCAAACATCTGATCAAATAAATTACACCGTTTACACCGTCGTCTTTCTACCTCTGATTATTCAAAAAGTATTCGTATCGTCATATTGTAACGAAATAAATAAATGCAATACTCTGATTCGGCTGAAATGATATGTTGAAAAATTAAAATACCATCGCATTGTACGTGTAAGTACCGAAATGCATTCTGCGCATGGAAATTAAATGAGAAACTAATTCAGTTCATTAACAATTACAAGCGGAGACACGTAAAATTTATGACAATTTGTATTCGTGTGTTGAATCATTACCTGTTGAGTTTAATTCATGTTGAATAGTTCAAAAATTTTTCATATCGCGTAAGCAGCGAAAATAATTCTGGTTAAGTCGTCGTCAGCAACGTAATTATCAGTAGTAACAGCTGTCAGTGTATGGTATAGACACCTGCAATTCATGTATCGTTCTTTGGTAAACAAATATAATTTTTTGCTGAAAATATGGTTAGTTTAACGAAACGAAGAGGCGTTTACGGGGTTGTGAAATTTAAGCTTTATGCCGCAGCTGGTCAGTACCTGTTGAGTGTGCTTTTCATTCAAACGAAGAAGAGTTGTTTTTGTTAGGGATAACTTGCGATAAAAAAATAACCAAATCTTAAGTTTCGTCCGTTTTAAAGGCATGAAAAATAATTGATGAATTTTCTTCATCTCGTAGTAGAAAGAAACCATGGTATAGTGTTAAAACTATTGCGACAGGATTATACAATTTTTCCAATTTTTTTTTTCAATTTATTACAGGAGCATATCGTAACGAAATCTTCTCAAAGTACGTGTAGCGATGGATCTCTTCTTAGTATGGGGAGCTCGGAAATTGAAGAGGTTAGTATTACAGAATTTCAAAGAAATTTAAAAATTTACTCAACAAGTAAAAAGAATTAAATTTTTTTCTTCGTTTCACCTGCAGGAATCGTACTGTCACAGTTCCAGACATTCTTCGAAACTTTCGTTGCACGAGAAAAGAACATCGAGCGGACCACATCTGGTTTCAAGTAATTATAGAAAATTTTCAGCTTCTATACAATAAAACGTCTTATATCTAAAATGCGGGCATTAAATACGAATTATGTGACTCGGACACGTATACCGGGTCGGTCGGGTCGTTAATGGAATAAAATTTTATTACAATTAACATATTACTTGTGCCTTGTTCCGTATCGTTGTACTGTTAGCTCGTATGTATGTTTTTTTTAACGATTTTTAATTCGATTTTTTTAACGCGTTTTATTATTCAAACAGATAATGACAGATCTTCGGCGAACGTTTCGTCATCTTGTAACGGTACGTCGCTCAGTCATAGCGCAGCTAAACATAAAATGGCCGTGAAACCGAAACGTAATCATGGAGCGCCTCATAAAAAACGACAGGTTAAAAGATTTACTTACTCAAAGAAAAAACATTGAATAAATTTTGACGAAAAGCTTATTGATACAAATTTTTTTGTGCATAGATTAAAACCAGTAATACGTTGCCTACGACGCCGGAAGTCAATGAAGAAAATAGTCATAAAAATCTTCCACCAGAAGATAAACAAGGTAATTGTTTGAATTGCTTCGGTTGTTACAATTTCAAAAAACGTCCTGCGGATCAATTTTTACAACCTACGCAACGAGCAAAATATCAGCGAGAATATTTCTATAAAAAGAATCCCATTTATAATGATACAGAATCGTGTAGAAAGTTTTTATTTAGGCATTCGGCTCTTCACGCCTTCAAATACGATCAAATGTACGATTTTACGAAAGTAGAAAAAATATCTAAATGTGGAATGGCCGATGAAACGTTCAAGGTGGAACGGTTAAGGCAAGTTCCGCGATGCGGTAGTAAAATTTTCACCAAGTATAGGACTTCCCATGTTTCTCTGCGGAGAACGAAAATTGAAGCTTCCATTCGTAAAAAACATATTCCGAAAGAGCCGCGGATTCATAATTTGACTAAAAATCACAAAAGAAGAAATTTATACGAATATCCCATGTTCTATTACGAATATATTTTGACAGATTTAGATAGAGAGGCATTGTGAATTTATTTGATAGGTGTATTGAAATATTTAACTAATATTTTCTCAAAAATTGAGAACGAAAGTAGATTAGCAATTTAAAAGAAGATCTCTTTTTCGCAACGATGTACATCGGATGAATTTTTTAATTGGCCTTGTTCGTTACGTCCATTTTTACGTGTGCTTAATGACAATGACATGACTAAGAAATGCTTGAAATCAAAATATTTGTTTTTTTCTATTGTATTCGCGGTGGCGGAAAGTACACGTGAAAGTTTGCTTATTAATATTGTTTAATTTTTTTATTAACGTTCTTCTTATTCTGTTTTTTCTGTTCTTTGTGTGTGTTAAATAGTCGCAGATTTAGGACAAAGCGACGAGCACGAATCGAATCAAAATTACGTTTATAAAAGGGCTCAACAACAGAACCGTCCCACCGTCGAGTACCATACCAGTGTAACGCAGATAAACAGCGCTACAGTGACATGTTCGACAACACAATCAAAATGCTCTTCATTACCAGCCGGAGTTTCACTAAGTCCAGCGACGTCTTTCAAGCAATTGACCAGAAGTAAATCGAATGCAACGCCGGTGACTCAACAAACCATCGATGGAGAAGATGAAACCGTAACATCGGCCGATAAAGATTTCTGTAAAAAAGACGAGAATGTGTCATTTTTCAGTCGCCTATTGTTACGTCGAAGCAGTAAAAAGAAAAAGAACACTGTCGAAGAAATAGATAATCAAAAGGTGGATGTCGAAATGGAATGGGAAACTACCTCTTCAGAGAGTGTCTCTCAGATAAAAGAAGAAAGCGGGCCGATGCTTTTTTCCAATGGCTTAAATAACGCTATGAAGCATCATCCGCTGTTTAGGCAACGCGTAGAACCGTTGAATTTACCAGACACGGAGTCTTTACCGCCAAGTAGAATTCATACGTCGACGGTTCCTGTGAATATGGGTGAATCTGAAGTAAAGACCTCGACTCCTGTTAAAAAATCGCATAGTTTTAGAAACCACGAAAAGTTACCGTATAGTTGTTACGAAGATACGCCTAGTTTACCGGTTAATATCGGTTTAGTCGAAGAAGAAACTGTCACCGAACGTTTTAGCAAGCATTTTCGCAAAACTCGTCTTACCGAAGAATACAACCAATCGCCGTCGTCGACTCCAGAAAAAGACAAAGAACTCGAATCGCCAATCGGAACGCCGGAATATGAATCTACCGGTTTTCGATTCGATGTGAAATGGAAATCTACTCCGAATAAGACTCCAGATTACGGTCATATTTCAGTGATAAATTGCAACAAAGTAAATATCAATGTTGAAGATGGTGCGAAAACCGAAAAAACCATTGATGTAAAAGCCCCTGTTCCCACTCCCAGGGTTAGCCTTTTGAACAAGGTATCCGACACAACTGATATCGCGTCAAGTAAGGATAACAACGAACGGAATCAAGTAGAAAATCAAATCAACGTAACTGTTACGGAGTCAAGTAGTCAAAAATCTATTGTATCGATTAGTAGCGTGGAAGTTAATAGTGAAGCCAATAGTCCGTTGGTTGATTCGGTTTTTGAACCATTGGAATTTAATGAAACTATAAATAACGAATTAGCTCCAGAAATCGAACCTTTATTCGAATCTGATAAAAAATCGGAAAAAAAATACGAGATTGAAGACGTATCAAAATATCAAAATACCGAACCATCGGAAAAATCGCCAGTCAATGAATCCCTCGATGAACCTTCGCCTAAATCAAAACCCAAAAGAGAACAACCACCTATTGCGGAGAAACCAGTTATTATAACTGATTTCGTTAACGGAATCGTCAAAGTTAACGATACGACAGTTGTGTTACGCCGAAAACTGAAAGACGTATCGCAAACTAAAGATGAAGAACCAGAATTGATGAAAGTATTTGCTCGGCGATCATTGAAATTAAAAGAGACTGATAATTTGGAAGAAATTATTGATATCGTGAATAAGTCTCGTGATAGCGATAAGGAAAATGAAGATTCAAATTCTCCATCGGAAGAACGAGTCAAGAAAAACGAAATCAAATCAGAATCTCCTAAAACGAGCGTTAATAAATTTCAAAGAAGCATTAGTCAAGATGTAGAAATGAATAGAAACGTCACCGTGCTTACGTCCAATAACGAAAAAAGGCAACGTTGTAAATCAATTCCAAATGAAATGGATGCTATGCCATCGAAACCCGCACCGATTATTACCAACGAAGAGAACATACCGGAGAAAACTGAAATGAAGAATGAGACGCCGTATAAACGAATTCAGCAACGTAAAGAAGAATGGGAAAAGAGAGCTCAACAGGCTCGAGGAACTAACTAAAGAAATTACTTTGAACTATGTACATTACATACGGATTTTTCATTATAATTTTCAAAAGATTTTCAAGTTTTGAAAAGAATAATTTCTCATTGTTTTTAAAGAAGTAATATTTGTTTTTTTTTTTCGTTCAAACTCTTAGTTTTTTTATTTGTTTGTTCAAAATTTATACACTTAGGTCTTTAATATTTCATTATCATGTAATGGTTTGAACTTGAAGTAAATTTTGTTGTCACTTTGTGGTAAATATTAAAATTAGTAACCTTAAAATAATATTCTCTATTAGATTGAAGAGCATTTCAACATCTAAAGCTTTTTAATTACTTGATAATTTAAACGCCGATTTTAGCATATCTAATTATACAAATTCAAAGCTTTTGACTTTTTTAGATTGCTTGACAATCGCATCATATTTGTAACTTTAATGATGCACTGGGCTGTGATTTTTTTTCCTAGAAAATGATAAACTGATTACGTTTGAAGCTTGTGTTGCGTATTTCAAAATTAACAACTGTTTTATTGTTTTCTGTTCCACTTAAAATCGCACAAAGTGAATGAAATTCAAAAGCACTGGCGAACCGATATTCTTGTAGAACGGTGAAATGCATTTACCTTGTTTGACATTTTCATTAACTCAAAAAGCACGACTTTGACTTTTTACAACTATGAAAAGGCTTTCAGTTTCTTTTAGACTCTATTTATTTATTTAAGACCTTTTTTTTTGTATAAATGTTACTTGTTTGTTTTTTTCTCCCATGTACAGAATGTATTTTGAGTAGATACCTGATGTACTTTTAAACAACGGATTGGTTTTTAGCTTATTCTATCATTTTATCAACCAATGTCGTCTTACAGCGAGTTTTCAATTTCTCTATTTTTGTGGATTTGAAAAAATTCCGCAGCGATGAAATAGTTGGAAAACCTAGTTGTGTGAAAACGTACATTTGGGTATTTACCTTTGATTATATTTTGTTATATAATAACATTAGGAGAATAACCTTTAGCGTAGCAATTTAAATAAATGTGTATCTTTTTATTGATATTTAAAATTTCCAATCGTACTCAATAATAACTATACGGTTGTGAATAATGAACATAACTCCATTATGATGGCATTGTCCGTTTTAACTTTTTAACAGCATTTAATCTCAATCGCATCGAGATAGAACTTGTTCATCCATTACAATAAGTATTTCCTAAAGACTTCATAGTTGTTTATCATCCTTTTTTCCCTCTCTTCATTTCTTTAAAAACTTGTATTTGTTCACCGAAGTTATTTTTAGTGATTTGTACTGGGTCGGCTGTGTTGAAATAGGTAAAAATATTGTGGAAAGAAATGGAAAGGATACGTATTGTGCCTTAAGCGATGTGATTTTCGAAAAGAATGTAAATTAAAGAGTTTCAATATTGTTATTTTTTGAATATACATGTATGATATATACAGTATAATGATTTATGTTATACGATAAAAATATTTTCATTTGTTATAAGTTTTGTGAGATTATTAAAGTTTTTTAGAGTGTGTATTGATTTTATTAATGTTGAAATAAATTTTCTGGTGGGTTAACGCACGGGGAACTAATTTGAATGATGGAATGAAATGATGTTTATTAATTAAAAATGATAAAAATAATCTCATTTGGTTAGTTGGTTTGGTATGGTCTAACTGCTGATTTAATTCATTTTCGAAAACAACTTTTTAAGGACAATTTCATCAGAAAAAATCAGTTTTATGACTTGAAATTGTTCAGAACTTAAGTGCAATCTTGAATCTTTTACATCGTACAAAGCTCAACTGCTCCTTAGTTGAGAAATCAAATTTTCAAGCATAAATACATCAATAAGTTTTTTTTTTCATCAATCGTAGAAGCTATCGTTATAATTGGAAATATTTCTTACTAGCAATTTGAAATCTTGTTTCGAAAAGAATTACTGCAGAAATAAAAAGCATTGGTTTGCGGTACAAGTTTATTATTGTTTTTGCCTCGTAATAACAGTAACATTTCAACTTTCAAAAAACAACAATTTCGGTCACAAATCCGGCAAACAACTTCATTTGGATGAAACAAACAAAAATGGGTTTCAACCCCGCAAATTTACACAAGTTTAAAATAAAATCAAGATTATCACAAACATCAAATAATAAAGCAAAGAGATCCATTACACATCGTAAGAATTTCGAAACAGTCGGTCTATTTTCATTACAGATACATCGAAGTAATGAAATGGCACAGATGTGAAGTGCCATGCTAGTCACTCTAGAACAATTTCAAATGACCAGTGACAGAATTAATTTCTTCCATTATATCTGGTCCAACAGCCAATACTAGAGCTGACTTACGTGATGGGTCTTCATCGTGAATCATATAATTGATAATATCTCTTTCATCAGATTTATTTTTGATAGCAATCAATTCTGCTTCATTATTGACTTTTAAAGCAACTTTAGTAGATCCATTCCACACCCAATGTTTCACCAATTTCGGATATCTCTCAAGACATTGCTGATATGCTCCAACACAAGCTTGTACACACTGTAACAACGTAAATACATTAAAACATTTAAAGGGCAAATACTCGATAACAGTTCCAGTCAAACTACGTACGTTTGTAGCAATCTCTCGTTTAGTTGCTTTCAGATCTTTACGAACCACCAAGACCATTTTACATTCTCCGGAAATTTTTTTCTACAAGAAAAAACATAATACCAATTTAAGCAACGAAAAAATTAACAAGTATACTAAACATTACTAAATTTACCGGTCGCTGACGCTGAGGAACAAGTTTAGTCGGTAACGTTTTATTGGCTTTTTGATTTTCAAGAACATAGAGAAATAATATTGCTCCAATAAGTCCAGCACTGAAGCCGCCAATAAAACACTTATTGATTAATAAGGTATCAGTCATACTTGCAGGACTTTTGAGAACACGAGGGAAGAATTAATCTTTACATTTCATCAAAAAAAAAAAATGAACGTGCGATTAGCCACACATTTGCACTTCCATAGATCACGATCGATCGACTGAATTCAAATTTCGAATTTGTGTGTTTGTTGAAGATTTTGAGATAACAAAAACATTAAAACGATTTCGGTTTCACAGTTTAACGATTGAGCAAAGACTTTTCGTTTGAGAAATTGAGAATGAATCTGATAATTTGTGGCTTTGCCTGCACTCTACTGGTCAATGTCTCAATCTTCAATACTGCGCTGTATTGACTGTGCACACCGCACACACTCTTCCCAACCGCTTACACATCTTGCTTCCTGCCCTGCGTATATACTTTGTTGGGAAATGGAATTCAATAACAAAAAACTGTTGCCAAATTTGTACGAGAAATTATTCGCTATTCAGCCATACGTTTTTCGGAGGAACCTTGATTAAGATGGCGATCCAAAATCGCTCAAAATTTATTAACATCACTACGCAAATCCTCTCATGTTCACATAAAATGTATATTTTGATAAATGGTTGAAAATTAAACACAAATAAAGAACAACATCAGTAAAAATTATTCTTTTAGAAAAATATTTTTGTCAGAAACATGCGACTGAATTACATATACCAATGTGGCTAATGGAGTCGCTTTATTATTTAGGTTAATGAAATGTTTACAAGATTAAATTAGTTTTGCAACGGAAATTTTTCCTTAGGAAAAAACATCGAGAAATAGAAGTCAGACTAAGTGAAAACATTAAAAAAAAAATATTGGAGATAAATGCATTATAATAATACGGATTACTATATTACAACACTGCAAATTTTAAAATTGTACAATTAACCTAAATAAAAACTGTAAGAATAATTGGGACGAAATGATGAAATGGATATGGGAATTTTATGCCGCTTGTTCTACCTCCATTTTATTATCTGAGTCGATATCCATTTTCTCTACGTTATTACTCAAACCATCAGCAGCTTTTGTAGATTTCGTTGGTTTCTTTTTCTTTTTAGCGGGTTTGTGTTTCAACGATGATTGCAACAAAACCTGAAAAAGCAAAAAAATAATGACTCTCATCGTCTCCAACTTCATCTTTAAAAAATGTAACCTACTTTTAGCTCGGGATCACTTATTGAATATTTCGATTCGAATAACGATTCATCAAGTGGTAATCCAGTGATTTTGGATGGCCCGCTGGGGAGCACCATCACAGTGAATTTAAACTGGGCAACAAACTCTCCTAATTGCAGAAAAAAATGACAAAAACAATTAAACAAAATTAGATGGCAAGAGAAAATTCATCGCAAAAACCTTACCCTGCTTTTCGTAAAGTACTTGAAAAGGATTTAATAATTTATGATTAACGCATTCAACAACGCCCATTTTAGCTGACCTTTCATCTTCGAAGCCACGCAGATTGAAAGCCATACTTCCATATTTTTTAACAACTTCCGCATAAAACATACGAGAGGCTTTTAATTTCAACTGGTACAATTCATCAGTTTTCTTGAAAACCGACACTCTAGCTTCTTGTTCACGACCAACACCGCTACCGGTACTAACAAGTACGTCCATAGCATACACTTCATATTCGCTAATTTCAAATTTTTCATGTTCTTTCCTTTGTGCTTCGGTAGGGTTTTGGATAATTGTTTTTTGACCATCAATTCTAAATTGGCTCAGTTGATGACTCAACATCCCTTCAATTGGTTTACAATCATACTCTTTGCACACTTTTTGCACAGTATCTGTGATAGTGTACGTCTGAAAACAAATCAATACATCAGCAAGAAAAAACATGACAATAAATAGTTGACAAAAATTATTTACATCAGTTTTCGGTTTCAATAATCTTAATGCAGCTTGTGAAGCATGGTAGGCTGCCAGAAACACATCTGCTTTACGACCGGTGATTTTCTCAGTTGGTGAGGCACCAACTACTATGGTATGGGCAACCACGGCGATAAATCCATCTATATGAGTTCCAAGATCTCTGTAAGTTTTAAAACAACAAGATTACATGAATACCACAATACATTCAAATTCAATAGATTCTTACATTTTTACGATGTCTTCATTTTTAAGAATATAATCTGGTTCACTTTTAATCGGAGAAAAATGACAAATACAATTATTAGCAGAAATACACGTAGGAAAAGCAATTCCTGCAACGCATATCAAATCGATTGAATAGTTTAGAAAACAAATTTAAATCAAATACTACAACCTTACCTCGCTTCAATTCTTTTTCTTTTTTAAACACCTTGCTACACTCATCGACGATCAAATCATCCCCAAACTCAGAAACCTCTCGACAAGAAGCTCCATCAATACATTTTTCAATGACTTTCTTCAAAACACCTGATAAAAAAATACATGTAGCAGGTAACAATGTATACTTTAAAAATTACATTCTACCGTAAGCGGCTCTCAATTTTAGAACACGTTGTTAAATGAGAATCAACAATTAAAGGGAGCAATAATTTTTAATATTTTTGAGTACTCAATAAATATTAAACAACATCTACATAGGTGTTTTAGTAACGTCAACATATGCACGCTGAACCACACTTTGATTGTACGCGTAACGACGTAACATGAGAGGTAAGTTGGGTAAAATTGATAGAGCGGTGGATCAAATTCTGACTTACGGTTCGCAATTTCGGCAGCCTGAGCATATTTTCCCACAACAGATTCATCTGATATGGTCTTCTCCGGCTCCTCAGAATCCGCCATTTCTCGAAACATTAAACAATCAAATTTTGAATCACAATCACAATCAAAACTGTAGAAAGATGCATGGAAAATTGAAATCGTTGTTAAACTCAAGTATGTATTCGTCAAGGTAGGGGTTTTTCTTTCCGGTATGGGGAACAAAAATGTGCAAAAAATTGAAAGTGATTTGGGATGACGTCACCATTATAACCTAGTTATCAGTGTGATATGTAATTAACCGGTAATTACAGTTATTTACTTAATTGAATGACAATGATTTGTTAGACTCGAGTTTGTGATTTTCCACTTTTCAAATACAAAATATGCTCAACAAAAAAACAAAACTAAACACAAAACTTGACCTGGTAAAATCAGTATTTCACCAAAATTTTTCCAGAAGGTGGATTTTCGATTTTTTTTTTCAAGTCAAGGTTCAAAAATAACAAAATACCCAAATTTCAAAAAAATGAGGAAATGAAAGA
The DNA here is from genome assembly GCA_003261595.1 of Maconellicoccus hirsutus. NCBI lineage: Eukaryota > Metazoa > Arthropoda > Insecta > Hemiptera > Pseudococcidae > Maconellicoccus > Maconellicoccus hirsutus. The sequence goes on from QBDW01005074.1 coordinate 20,293, forward strand.
TAAGAGATTAATTAGGCGGTGCAAGGGCAGAAATTTTCACTTTTTATTACGAAAACTTGTATTTTTATCATTCAAACCTTACCGGGTCCATGGTATTGAAGTTAGTTAACTGTACTCAAGCTCATTACGCTACCGCAGATGTGCAGACGTTAAACGTCTACAAAGAATCTGGCAGATAGACATTTAAGTAAAGATTAATTACGTTAGCCACAAACTGCGCGAATAATCAACAAAATTTATTATCAATTTCGATCCACACCTCATTTGAATATTTTGAATTTAAAAAGAAATTAATAAAAGGTAAAGTTTTAAATATATAACGACGACGATAAAACGTATCGTACTACAAAAACAATACGTATGCTAATTTCATAAACTTGGTTGCAATTAATTTCACATAAATACATATAAGTGACATTATAATGTTCGTGTATTTAGTAGGGGAAGTACGTCTTGATGTACACTTCTAACAACATTTTTTATTTATTCTAAAACAATTATTGAATTCCCATCAACTAAACATTGACGAATCCAATAATAAATGTAATAATCAGCTACTCTCTTGATTAGGCGATTGTAACGTTTTTTCTTGTTGTATTTGATCGCGCAGATAGGAAATTCCTTGACAAGTATAATAATTCAAGTTACTAGGTATTTTTTCGATGAAAGAAATTGATGAAATGACTCCTTTGTTCCAGTAAGAACTTACAGTTCTACAAACATCTTCACTAGATGGCAAATTTTTCAACTGAAAAATATAGAGGAGCATTATCTAATAAATGATTCAGGAGTTTAAAAAATTTTTCAAACAATTACATAATAAAATAAACGTACTTCAGCTGGGATAGGAACTTCTTTTCTCAATTTATTGAAATATGGAATAACGTAAGTAATACTTTTTTGTCCAAGTTCATAAGTCGTATCGCTGTCAGCCCAAACTCCAACATTTTTTGAGTAATAAATTGTCCCTCCTAAGATACCAGATTTTATACCAAATCTAGAAAATTAAGAACATATCAAAATTTGCAAATGATTTGATAACGACCTTCAATAATTATAGCACCTAGCAATGCTATAGACAAACAAAATTGATCATTTAAACGACGAAATGTCATCAGCATAAAATAGTTTACTTACTTAAATATGCTAGCCATTTAGTCAGACCGCAAAATGTTGAGAAAATTATTACAAAGTTGTGGTTATCCAACCTATGAAGACCGAAATTATTCACGCCAAACCACTCGGAGTATCTATAAACAAAAAAGTAGCTATTACGCGCAAATTTCCAAACAAATATTTTCATTTTGGTATTTAATTAGTAAATTTATGATACATTTGCCATACTTACAATTTTCAATTTTAATTGAATTTTAATTTTCAATTTTTCGTATTATGAATATCTGGAATGTGATAATGGTATCAGTGGAACTTATGAGTGGGTGGAGTGGAGTAGGAGTGGAAGGGGACAACGTTGATGATAATAATATTTTGCCAAAATGGGAAAAAAAACATGTCAAAAGTTCGAACTTCCGAAAATCCGAATCTGAACGTGCCTACTTATTTGACTTTTGATACATTCAAAAAAAAATTGATGCGAATTAAAAGACGCGTAACATAACAGGAATAGGTTGATTGTGGTGACGTCACGGTTTTAGAGTAACAATTCACCAGTTTTTTAAACGCATAACATAACAATTCGATTCGATAACCGAACTTACCTAACCTAACCAAACCAAACCAAATCAGATCAAATCATTGAATTGAATAATATGTTATTTGACGAATACGTAATAAAAACATCGACGTTCAGAATGTAAAAAAATTAATAAAAGTTCAATCAATATCGGATCGGATCGGATCGGATCAAATCGGATTGATTTAAATGATTTGATTTGATTATCGAATCGAATCGAATTGAATTGAATTATTATGTTATGTTATGTGCTTAATAAGCACATAACATAGTTTTTTTAAACACGTATGTGTTTAAAAAAACTGATAGTGATGAAGTGATGATAAGATAAATTATCAATTATTACTCTAAAACCATGACGTCACCACAACCAACCGATTCCTGTTATGTTACGCGTCTGAAATAAATTTTTAATGCTACCTTTGTAAATGATCACTTTGGTTTCATTTTCTTCTTTGTAGCTTTTGCAGCAAAGAGTAAATAGAATTTTTCTTGTCACTCTGTTTTTCTTATCAACGTGCAAAAATCAAAATAACGATGTAATCAAAATTTGAAAAAATTGAACAACGTAAATGATGTTCTGTTCTTGAACAACATTGTAAAGTTATCCATGAAACTTTAAACCGGTTGATCTCAAAAAATTGAATTCTCTTTCAATTTTAAAAATTATGATGAATTTTCTTCATATTGTAAGTTTATGTGTGCACTCTTCTTTTTTGTGTTATATAAATTAACTTTTCCAATGTGAATTTCATTAGAATTCTCACAAATTTTCAGCTTTATATATCATAGTTGTCTTTCTGTGTATAGGGCTAATCTTTCGACATGCAAAAAATAAAAAAGAATAGCGGTATTGATTCTTTCCAAGTAGATGGTGGAAAAAATTTCAACAAGGAGGTAGCATCGTTTTCATAATAGATATTTTTCATGGATATATTTTTTAAATATGACGTGTTTTTTTCAGTTTTATACCAAATCTTCTGATGGCGCGACATTTATTGACAACAGTAAACTATTAATACAAGCAGTTAAACAAGGAAGTGACGCTTTGGTAGTGAAATTATTGAATGCTGGAGTTCCTTCTTATGTCAGCGATCAAGTAAGGATAAAAATGAACAAATAATATTGGTTTTGACTTCATGTAATTTCCTTCCAATCGTAGCTCGGATGTAATCCACTTTTTTATGCTGCCCGTTACAACCACATTAGTATATTGAAAATATTACTGGACGCTGGAGCTCTTATAAATGTTGTTACAAAAATGGGGAGAACGGCTTTGCAAATTTCTTCGTACCATGGGCATACCGAATGTGTTGAAGTTTTGCTCAAACATAAAGCAATTGTTAATCAAATGGACAATGTAAGAGTTCTTCTTTTATAATGATTATATTAAACTTGAATATAATTTGAGAGAGAAATTTCACAGTTGGGAATGACAGCATTGCACTGGGCTTGTGAAAATGGTCACTATGATTCAGTTAAACTCCTGCTAAAATCAGGCGCTAATGTAAGTCTTGTTAGCAAATTTGGTAAAACTGCGATGGATTTGGCAATGAAAAAAAATCATTTTCAAATATACGATTTGTTAAGAGTATGTGATTCAATTATTATACCGTATGATTTATTTCATAAATGCATATCAATTTATCACCATTTATTCCTAGAATCAAGTTGACACTTTAAATAAAAGTCCTGAATTTTTATTGACCGAAGATCTATTAGATCAAACAGATAAAGGCCATAGGCCATTCACTGCTGTTTTCATACCAGGTTAGAAGAACTGTTCAAAGCGCGAAATTGGAAATAGATTTTTTAAAATTAATCTTGAAATATCAATTTTTCAGGCAAAAATTCCTCTTTTTCTAATCAAAATACATTGGTTACCGGACCTATCACATTGTCAGAATCGAAAAACGATATTGATCAACGCAAGTTAGCTTTTAAAGCGAATTTAAAAAGTATATTCTTTTTTCTTATTGTTGCTTTAAAATACTGTTTCGCGAATCAATAATTTTTATTACTTTTTCTTAGAAGACGATACCATAAAGCTTTTCGAACAACATGGTATTAAATTACTTCCAGTCGATCAATCCACTATAATTGCCAGCGCGTTGAAAAGGGGCCAAACCGCGGTTCTTACGGGTATTAAATTTTGAATAGTAGTTTTCGTTATTGTTTTTTACTATTACAATCATTATTATGATTTCACTTTAGAAGCAGGGAAATTGGCGTTGAAGAAGACTGAGCCCAATATCATACGAAAAATAGCTAGTATGTCAAATAATAATTTAAATACTCAACCTCCTACGAAGAAGAAAAGAGTAGATGACGACAACGAAGATGATTCAACAAGTAAACCAGTCCCAACAAAAATTGATAGTGTTGATAGGTCTTCGCTTAATAAAACAAAAATTATCAAAATCGATGCCAAACAGTTGGTAAATTTAACAACCAACAAAAAATTGATCATCAGTAAGCCTAGACAAATATGTACTTCTCCTGTCAGTGAAATGATTACCCAAACGGAAAATGTAAGTATACGTGACTTTTTAAGATATCATAACATGTCGCTTTTTATTAAATACAAATTTTTTAATAGATGAATCCTAATTTAACGTCAAAAAGCAGCAGCGTCGACACTAGTGATCCGGCCATCAAAGAATTTGAAAATCAGCTGAGAAAGAAAAATAATTTATTACGAGATATGAAAAAGCAATTGGATTTGTCTTTGCAACTAGCCAAACATTACAAAGCTCAATACGAAATGAAAGATAGGGAAGCTTCTCTGTATAAAATTCAGTTAGCTAATTTATCAAAATTGTTGATGAATTCTGAAAACAAAACTAGTAAAATGCAATCTCGATGAAGTAATTAATGATTATGAAAAGCGGCTTATCAATTCAACGATGGAATTTAGGTGTTCATGTTTCATTTAAATGAGCGAACGGGTGATATTTTCTGAAAGATTTTCCTCAATGAAGGAAATGATTGATCAAACGCGATACGAGATACCATTTATACCAAACGGTTATTCATTTTTTACCTTATGTTTTACGTTCCTAATTTTTAAGCCAAAAAGGATATATTGTTTGAATTTTTATTTCTTTTTTGGTACGGTAATTTTTATATTCAGAATTTTGTTTGGTACATTGTCACATTACTGGTAGAATAATGTCTTCACTTCGCAAAAATGAAATTTTGCGGAGACTAATTTTTTTATAGGAATTGTTTTTCAGTAATATCAAAAGTGCGAATAAAATTGATTTTTTTTTTACTTATGAGTTATAATCTGATTATTCCGAAAGTACGAAGATACAACGTTATGTCAATTTAATTTGTTTTGATAAATATTTCAATCATCCGGTTTTATATTAAATAGGAAATGGACCTTTCTATTGTTCAACGATTAATTAAAATTTCCAAAATGCCTTTAATAGTACCTTTGATTTTTGTTTATACCTAAGGCATTTCTTTTTCGAAAAATACAATATTTTATTGAGTAAGTCAGTTAAATTTGAAAAAATTTGAACTTTCTGGTAATTTTTCGTTTTTGTTATTAAATACAAATCTTTCTTTGATGAATTTTACATAAGATGAAAAATAGTAATAAATTTGAGATTTAAAACAAAAATGTTTTATCAAAAGTGATTTCAGTCAAAACCCCCTTTTTAAAAACTATTAAAATCTAAGCCCGAAAAAACTTATAAATAAAAATGTTTAGAAATTTGTACAGATGCGTGAATCCTAGTAATGGCTTTTACACAATTTTGGTTGTTACTAAAGATTATCTTAAAATATTGGTAAAATAATTCGACATTGTGAGATATATTTGCGACAGCAAATAAATTTAAAAGGATAAGAGTGAGATTACAATACGAAGAAAAAGAATAAATGACAACGAGGAAGATTCAGCAAATAAACTGGCCTGTACAAAAATTGATAGCGTTGAGGTGTCTTCACTCAGTAAAGCTAAAATTCGATGCGAAACAGTTGATAAATCTAATAATCAACAAAAAATTGATCATCAGTAAGCCTAAACAAATATGTACTTCCCCTGTCAGTGAAATGATTACTCAAACGGGAAATATAAGTAGAAGTAATTTTTTAAGATATCTTATCGCGTCGTTTTCAATTGGAGATACATACATTTTTGTAGATGAATCCCAATTCGACGTCAAAAAGCAGCACCGTCTACACCTGTGGTCCAGTCATCAAAGAAATTGAAAATCGATTGAGGCAGAAAAATAATTTATTACGAGTTATGAAAAAGCAATCAGATTCATCTTTGCAACTGTCCAAACATTACAAAGCTTAGTATGAAATGAGAGATAGAGAAAATTTGCTTTATAAAGTTGTTAACGTTGTCGCATCTCTCCGGTAGAATAATATGCGTTTTATTTTTTCAATTATTAATTGATATTTTCAAAATGCCTGTAATAGTATTTTTGCTTTTTGTGTACATCCAAAGCGTCTCTTTTTTGAAAAATAAGGTATTTTATATCTTTACTTAGGTATTTCTTGAATAACTTCATTAAATGAAAAAGATGTGTATTTTAGTTTACCGAAAATGTTTATTCGCGCAAACTTGCAAATGTATTTAAACAATCTGTAACTTTGTCAACTTCAGATCTTTTGCAAATCTATTAAATTTAAAAGCATTTGAACTTTCGTATAATTTTCGATGCTACGCTGAAAAACGTGGTTTTCTGTAATTTTCCTTATTAAACATCAATCTTTCTTTGATAAATTTAAAATAAGATGAAAAATAATAATAAAATTGAGAATAAAAACGAAAATGTTTTATCAAAGGTGATTTCAATCACGGTATGTTCATTGCAGCTTACTTTTCGTATTAATTAAAAATTTATTACATTCAAACGTTTAATGGCTTTTCTCGATTCATTTTTTTATTTCATTTTTATACGGGAAGACACAGGTTAATCATACCCATTTCCCACCTTCATACTTCCACCTCCACTCGGGTTTAAATTCTGGAATAATATGCTTGCTACACGTAATTCCAGCGTGGGACATACATGCAGAAACTAGTTTAGTAATGTAAGTGCCGCAGATGACACTGTCTTCCATTTTTCCTAATATAGGAAGTTTTCGCGTAAAATTTCCAACTTCTGTTTTTAATTTTTTTTCTCGCGCTTGCAAAATCAAAACGAATATTACTGATTAGAAAATTAAGTGATAAAATAAATTTTTGTGAATGTGCGAATGCATGTTGATTTTTTGTGTTAAATGAACAAAATCTAAATTCAATAGAATTTTAGTTTACTTTTCTTCGAGTATAAACTTCGTTGTGAAAATTAAAAACTGACGATTTAGCATTTTGTAAATATTGGAAAAAGTTCGATTTTATTTTATTTGGTAAAGAATTAAAATGCCCTTATCTAAGGACACATAACTCGAACGATTCGAATATACACTAGCGCGTGGTGAATACAGATACTACCGGACTCGTATTGAAGTGTTATTTAGAAAATATGAGCCAGTTTTTATGTAGTGGTGGTGGTGATAAGAAGATGGCAGAAAGTAAAGGTTCTTTGCTGGCGAAATCTGTTTCAAAACACGCTGGAAGAGCGAAAGAAAAGGTAAATGGATTTTAGTTGTCGTGATATTCTAAAAAATTATATTTAAGATGCATCGACGTCGAAAAAGTTTTTAGTGAAAAATGTGTAATTAGACGTGGGTAACTGGGTATGATGATATCGAGAAGATATGCTCATGACTCGTTTCTTCGTTAATTTGTCTCTTGTCTCGATCAAGATGACTTTTTGGCACGAGTTCTTTTTTTAAAAAAGATTTCTGATGCTTTCGCTTTTCAATTTATTACACAAGAAGCCGGCTTTCGATAAAACGAAAATAATCGTTTATATGTTCAACTAGTTAGAAATCTATTATCACTACGTTATCCATTGAAATTTGAACTTTATACAAATGTTTCGTGTATATCATTTGAGAAAACTTGTCCTGAGGATACATGAGCATACTTGTGGCATTCCGCCAAGTTATATTTTTGACTGTTGCCGTCGGCTGAGGTTGTCTTGGCAAGACCTTTTTGTGATTTTTACTAAGTACTCGTCTGCGCGTTCTTTTAATTCTCCAGTCAAATAGCAAATCGTATTTAAACGATTGCATCGTCTCGTATGCAGGTAGAGGTGAAAACGTTGACCTCTTTAAAGCTTTTCGATATATTTTTATTCATTGTACTTTCGTATTCTATTAATAACCACCATTACACACGATCACAGAACCGAGTGAAATTACTATTTTAAATACCCGCTCATCGTAAACAGAAAGTACGAAGATAAGCGAATAAACATTGTAATCTATGAGGTTAATTAACCGCATTGCACGGTCGTATATAAACCTTAGTTCGTAGCATCATGGTTAATTCGATTGGCAAAACGCACCCTGAATGATGCATGTACTTCTCAATTTATTTCGCGCTGCGAATTAAACCGATAATAAGGAAATACGTAAAAAATCCTTGAGTATTATTACACGTACTTAAACCGGATCCGAGAATAAAGTCTTTTTTTTAGTATTTTTTTATGTAATCCGGTAAAAATTTTACCTATTCAGCAAACATTTGGAATACACGTACACTTAAAAATGCTTTCTATCTCGTATTACAACATGTTGCGGTCTGACTTGTATCCGAGTATGGTAAAAAAATAAGGTTATTAGCGGTCGAAGCCCAGGTTTCTCGTCGATCCGGCTCCTTATCGGGTAATACGCGTAGTACTGTGTAATAGACCACTCCTTTGAAACTTCTTTCTGCTCACTTCCAACTCCTACGGTGATAACCTACGAGTTATTGTGGGCCAAAAATTGTTATTTGTGTGTGTGTGTGTGTATAATTTGTATAAAACGTGTACCTACTTATGAACTTTTTCTCAACACTGGCGAGCTATACGTATATTTGAATATGAATTTGTCACCTGTGTGTAACGTGTACGTACAGGAAAGTACATTAGTGATACACGTGGTTATGAATACTTTTTGTTTCGAGTATTACACGAGTCTTTTATCAGCGAGATGAACGCGGAATGTTTAGAATTTTTCTCGAGTATAATTTCAGTTTAAAAGGAAATTTCAACGTGATGTGGAAGCTAAATAAGCAGATAATCGAATTCGCTTTTCATCCTTCGTGGAGAGGTTTGTTGACGAAGTACAATGTACGTGGTTACCGTTGTCAAAGATGTTCGTGATGGCTTTCCCACCGTATTGGCAGCTGTTTTCATTAACACCCTAAAACTATCTCGTCCCTTTTTTTAATATTGTAATGCGTTTGCGTGTTTCGAAACTTCAGTTCGTTTTAATATTACTGTGGAATATTGTGTTTCTGTATACGCGTATATTCGAGTTCTGGAATAATTTTCTGAATCATTTTTTATGAAAGAAAATTGGAAATTTTAACGTGAAGTTTAGATTTCGATGCTTGGTTATTGCAGGTTTATTGCTTTTTCTCCGTTGTACGTAGATTCGTTGATTCGTGGTAAAGTCAATTTTCAGCGTACACCTGCGTTTAAAAAATAAATATGAATATTAATTTTTGTGACTTTTTGTAAACCCAAAATTAAATGTAAAAAACAACGAGACGATGATTCATCCAATGATCCCATTATATTACGTGTATTTAAAAATTTGCATTATCGAATTTTCATTTGATTTACTTGTGATTCGTATTATATCGGATAACATACGTAAATACAAATACATCATTCTCGTATTATACATTATTGAAATCAATATTCAAAATCATTTTCAAGGTTACGATTGATGTAAATAAAATATAAAATTTCATGCAAATTAAACGAGAATGCGAAGCACCGGGTGTTCAAAAAATTATAAAAATTGTTTTGAATATTTGACATGGTAGATGCAAAAAAATTATTAAAATTATCAATAATCGAAATAACGGTTGTCTGCAAGGACGAGAATAGGGTACAGTCCCCATGTGAAGTGAGTTGCTTGCCACCGGGTGACTAATTATTCGTGGGCCCTCCGAAGAAATTTTTTTTTTTAGTTTTATTGGTGAAAATGGCAGCAATAATGAAACGTCATTTTCTTCAATGAAAAATCAAACTTGGTCGCATCAATCCATTTTCAAGTTGGAAAATTGCAATTTATGTAGATTTTGCCAAGTCTAAAAACATCGAATAAATTGCAGTTTTTCTACTTGAAGGTGGATTGATAACAAACCTAATTTTTTATTGAAGAAATTTATGTTCAATTTAACATTGCTCAAGTAATTGCAATCAATTTCTATATAAAATCACAAAAAATAGTTCCTTCATGTTACATTTTTTATTAACAGGTCTAAACAAAAGGGAGAAAGGAAGGTTTTCCCGGGCCCGCATGTGTTTTAAGCCCTTCTGAAAAAAATTATGGGCCCTTTGGAAAAAATGCCGGAAACTTTCAAGGGAAGAGGGTCCGTATAATTTTACCCCGAGACTCGGATTTTTTCTGCACGACCCTGTTTATTGAAGCTCGATGATTTTTCGTCAAAAATTACAGGTTTTTGCGATAAAATATGAAAATCTTTGCCCTCGTTTTGCTCGGGTAATTTTTTCATCTTGCATTTCTCCAATAAATATTTGAATATTGTTGAGGGAAAAAAATGAGAATGTCGTTGAAAAAATTGTGCCCTCAGCATCGACTTGATCACTTGAATATATTTTCATGGATGTTTCTATTGCTGTAAACGAGCCGGAAATCCATTTTTAGCAAAATTTTGTAAGTGGTAATTTTTTACGTTTTAATGACGGTTTTTTAAACTACCTTGATCATTATAAAATTCTTTCCTACGTTTATCGCGTAATAAAAATTTCACATCCTTATGTCAATTTTACCAAAATTTTTTGGAAAATTGTTTTCCACCCCTCTCCTTTACCCACCCACCCATATTTGAGTCAATCACGCCTATGGTCGTCTGGAATTTGCGTGCTCCCAAGCACCTAGACAGGAAAGCATAAATATTGCGTTGGTAGTCGTTTTTTTCTTTCTTCTTTTTTGTGCAAATCAACTGTGGGTTTTAATTTGATCCGCCTTCCTTTCCTCGATAGAAACAAATTATCATTTTGGTTTTCGACAAAATGAATTCCGATGTACTTGGAAATCTCGAGGCTTGGATCGTGACTCGTGTGATTGTTTTTGATGGTTCATACGAGTATCTAAGTTGATGTGTCGCTGTAGGGTCAATACTTTCGCTTTCTACTTTTCGTTTATATTCAAAAAATCAACGAAGGTATAAATAAGGAATTAGAACCAAAGCAAAAAACACTTATTCGAACAATTTTTGTTTTCGAAAAACATGATTATATTATTTTAATTTTATCAAAATTTATTTTTTTTTTTTTGCTTTTGATATTTCAATAATTTTTACTTTTGTGTTGACAAAATTGAAAAAAAAAAAACATTTTTACCATTTTATATCTCAAAACTAGCGTTGTCGGGTGGATTCCGGAGTTGATTGATTCATTTTTGTAAAAAATCGATTCGTCAAAGTGAACGAGTTGGTTGATCGAGTCGAGTCATTACTTGCAAATGTTCGTCTATTTCGGCGATAAAGGCAAAAAATTGTTTTTTTTTTGTATCAAAACAGAAATTCTAAATGATTAAAAATGAAATTTGTTTTATTTTTTCGTTTCTACTTTTTCTCCAGTTTTTAGTTTTTACTCTTTAATATCCAAGTTTTTATTGTAATACCAAATACTCGTATGTCGCATGTGATGTTGAATAAAATCAAAATATCAAATTTTTTAGCTCACGATTTTTTTCCGAGCTAATTCTGACGATTAATCGATTCCAAGTGGAATCGATTCGACTTGAGTCGATCAACTTTCAAGTCGATTCGATTCTTTGGAATTTCCCGTCTTCATTTTCTGGAATCGACAACTCCACAACTGAAACCAATTCCTGAGTAAAATCCCATAAAATCCTCCAATTTTGAAATCCTCTCACGAAAATATCAAAGCCAATGCTTTTAATTGAAATCGAAGCGCGCAAATGATCACGAGTATTTTCATTCGCCATATGTGAACACAACGGAAACCACAAAACAACCATTGTGGGTAGCGAAAGGTTGAAATTTAAGAGTGAAATTCTATCCAACCTTCGTAGAACTTCGTACTTGCCCAAGGATAAAAAAGAGGGCGAACAGATTTTAACTCGTTTAACCGAACATCACCGACAATCGACATGATTGCTTCCTAAACTCACGTAACCACCTGTATTGGGTAATATTTTTGAAAATCCTGAGTTGTGATGATTCGGTGGAGTCCGTATTCGTCATTAATATTACCTGCCTGGAAGACTGTAATCTTGGCGGAGATACTGGACCGTAATTGATGCATCGAATATGCTAATCGAGTATTTTAAAAGTATACGAGTATACAGATGAATGTTTCCATGTATGAAAATGAATTCACTATGCGATTTAAATCTATGTAAAATGCGTCGTGATTCGTTATTTGGAATTGGAAGTAAAAGTGAATTGTCTATAACGTAAAATTAGTCAGCTGTTAGTTTTCTGTATTGTTTCATACGATCGATGGGTAATTACGGTTTGTGCGATTAGTGTACAATGTAAAGTACGCTGAACTGTTGATACTCGTAAAGGTATTTTAATAACATGAAAAATTACGCGACTGTATTGTTTTTCCTTTTTTTAAATTTTCCTTCTTGAACTCGTTTGCTGGGCGAGTTACGCGAATGCATACGAAGCGTTAAAAGTAGGTTATATGGGAGCATGGTGGTATTTTTTTCTTTCCACTTGAATAGTGTAAATTGTATAAATAATGTTGCAGAGTAATCGGCCAAGTTTACGAGCAGGGCATAAGCCACGATACAAATATTATCAGCCCGGTGAAATCGCCTATAAAGTTGTAATTTACTAAAAGAAATGGTAAAAAATGCGGTCGCACGTATGAAATAATTACATCCAGGAAGTCTAACAATCTAGCATTTACGTATGATATTGGTATAGAAAGGAAACGTATATAAAATGCATGCTCTGATAAGGGGAATGAATTCGGTGAATGTTTTTTTCATCCCCTCCCCTCATGAGCGAGATTACACCCTGGAACATTAACGAGATTATTGGTCTTTGTAATTAATATTATCAGTGTTTTCAATTCAACAGGGAATTAGCTCTGTTGTAGTAACCATTGTTCGTAATGATGAAAAAATAACTCAGAAAGCGAATGCGATAAAGGAAGATCGTACTGGTGTTTTGTTTATTAGCGCGTGTTATAAATCGGTGTTTATTCCGCATTGTCAATGTACACATTGTAAACCGACGCCGATGTGGACTCGAAAGTGTGCACGTCTAAGATATACGGAGCTGTTTACCGAAAATGAAAACGTATGTCTGGTAGACGATTTTAGCTGAGGTTACGTGCATGTGGTAATGATGACATATCCGATTAGAAAGTGAAATTTTAGTGCTTTGAAGTTGTGAAAAGACCGGCGCTGGGTTTACTCGACGACGTGAAGTTACATTGTCATCTTCCTTTGGTCTAAATTATTTTTCAAGTATTGATTATCCAGAGTTTAATTTTTCAACGCCACCAGCCGATCGTCAATATACTTGTAAGTCTCGAGATGGGGTTGCGTTTCGCTCGATAAATATCAGCTTGGTTTTCGCTGGGAGAGATGCAGCATCTGTTGTGGTTCTTCGAACAGACCTTATTTTTTTATTGAAACCAGACAGATATTTTTCATAAAGCGTAGGTAGAGTTTGGAATATCGTGATTCTCTAATAAGATTTATTTTGAAGGAGAGATTTTTCATGAAAAGGAAATTGTTTTTTTGACCCACGTGAACACTTTTTTTTTATCGCGTATGCAGTTCAAGCGAAGATTTCAGCCAAGTTACATTATCATCGTTAGTGGGAAAAATACCAGTATTTTCCTCATGATTCATTTTTACCTGTGATAGCAAGAAATACTTTACTTTTACCGTGTCGTATTCGTGTCTTTTAGGGTCTTAATTCAAATTCCCTAACGTGATTGAGACGGAAGGAGACGCTGCTACGAAGATGTGCGGTATTGTGTGTCTCTCTGCCAGGTCCACCTAGAAGGGGAAAGGGGGATTTCCCCGGGCCCTGATTTTTTAGGGATCCGCTTCCCTGCTCGGCTTTGCCCCCTGCGAAAACATTTTTAACGGAATTTCTGTTTTGGCAGCTACACAGATGATTTTTTGGTGATTTGAAACACGAATAGTGTTATTTTAATGATTTTACTAGAATTAAATTATTTCGATATTTTTTTTGGGGTAATTTTCCCTAAAAAAAAGTGTTTATATTGTATCTTGTTATAATAATTTGGTGAAGTGCATCGCAATTTGAATAATTTTTTTCTCTTTATAAAATTTAATATATTTAGCAAAAAAAAACGAGATAGATGCGCGGTATACTCGTAATTCATTTGTCGTATCTTGTTGTATTATTTGTTAGACGAATTTGATGAAATAAATTACCGCAAATAATATTATTTCTATAGAAATATTTGTATAATCGTGTTAGCATCAAGGCAACATCCTCGTAATTGTTGAGAAAATACTCGAAATTTTTTTCCAAGACGTTAATTAGTATTTTGTGGTTTGGTGACGATTCAAAAAACTTTGGCAATGTATGTCGCATAAATGAGAGACCGATTTATCAAAAAAATTTTTAGGAAATTGTATTCCAAACCCCCTCCCCCTCTTTCTATTATTTATGAATCTAGCTTGCCTGTGTTTACCTATGAAAAAAAAAGACCGCAATTTTACCCAACCGCTGTTTTTTTTCTGCGAAATTCTTTTCAAAAAAAATATCTTCGAGAACGATTCATATGGGTTTCTGTGCTAAAAAAATTCATATCGATTTTCATCACCACGAATGAAAAGTAATAACGGTTGAATAAAGTTGAAAATAATCGCAAATTTATAAATTTTTAAGTAAACTATATAACATGTTATTTATTTTACATTTTTACCCTTTTTCTCGTAGATTTATTACGTTAACAAGTCTTGTTTGAAAAATCCTAAGAAACTTCAAGGAACATAAATTACTCGAAATTTTCGATTTCGTCGGAATTTTACTATTACGAATTAACTCGATATTTCAAATATCTACGGATCTATGTTATTTGACGGAAAAATTACATTACGGAGGATTTTGCAACGATCGAATCATCGATATTTCTCGTATTCCCTCCTCTCCACTTACTCGGTATAGTCTCTGTACGCAAATCGATATGTAGAATTTATTACATCATCGTCAACAAATATCTCTTTAACGATTTTACTCTGGATACGGTCAAGGTAAGCTATACGAGAGTAGATGTCTCGTCTGTTCGATTTAGAAGCCAAAGAAATGAATGAAAAAGAAAGAAAATTGTAAAATTCTTACTAGCTGTACGAACAAGTTGTATACAAACGTCTCACATTACTGTTCCATTATCGCGGTTATTCGTTAATACTCGCTTTGAAATACTCATGTAGGTGGTGGTGGTAGTAGTGAATATATTTATGTATAGCTCGTGCGTACATGTAAACCGTGAGACGTAAAAGCTCAGGTAATCGTACATTGTGGGCTTCGTTATGACCACGTTAAGCGCTAGATTAAAGAAAGCCTGGCAACTATTAATTTTGATGCGAACTAAAATAATATTCGATGCGTTGGCGTAGTCTAGGCTCTCGGATCACCTGTAATTTAATTCGAGCTTGGCTCGAAATTACGAAAGAAAAGTACCTTTGTAGATGTTGGCATTTTTTTTAGTTCATTTTGTAGTCAAATGAGACGAATTTCGTGTCGTGTAACTGATTGAACTTAACGAGTATCATTTCTCGAGCGATGTATTTAAAATGGCGTTTTCTTCGTATAGGACTTTGCGATGATTATTTTAATTTTACGATAATATTCACGTCTCGAGCTCGCAGCGATGATAAGAGTTTTCGTATGAACAGCGGATTTTTCTTCTATCGAATGACGCCCGCGGTGATCGTTAAAGAATCTCCGTCGTTATCAAAGTCGAAGGTATTGTCAAGGTGGCTTTACTCGTGGCGCGGATAATTTAGAAAAAATTACTCGTCGCGATGTTTTCGAATACGTCATAGGGCCGTCTCGACATTGACCGAAGACGCCTAATGTTTTTCCACGCAACGCCTAGTAAAGATTGTTCATCTTCGCTGGACCGTTTTAAATTACGTATACGAAATTTTCGCATTAATTACCCACACTACGGCGACGGTTTCTTAATCTAGCATAATCTACATGCTTGGTAATTGTTATTCAGATGTCGTAATATTCATAATACTCGGCTAATTGGACCGTACGAGGCGGTTCGCTGACGCAGCCGCAGCACTTGGCGCGTATACCCGAAGATGCAGAAGATACGCGGATTTTATTACAATAGATGAAATTTACCATAATAAACAAATTGTTTCGTAATGGAGGGAGAAAGAGGTAGATATTAGGGGTATTGGTTGAGAAATATATCGATATGTAGGACATCCGCGGTCGCCCCAGACGAGGAAATATGCCATGGGTGTATTTTACACTTGGTTGAGCGCGATAATTTGCGGTGACGTGTAAAATTCTATATTTCATTATAATTAATTGAAGCGAAAAAATTAAGGGCGGCGACGTCACTAGTTAAGGTTTTGAAAAAGCGGAGAAACGTAGGGACTTGTACGATCAAGGTCTCGTTTTCGCCCTCGTGAAATTTTTTCATTGTGCAGAGGTGTAACTCGTACATGCGGTGTCCTTGAGGTAGTATTTTTCGATGGACAGACGAATACGACGTATTTATATATAACTTCGAGGCGTTGCAAACCGAATTTTTATCGGTATTAAGCGCCAAACGTCATTAATGAGGTTTACAATTACCATGAGTTGAGATTGAGTTACAATGTACCAATTATGGGTACGCGATGGGTTCGTTTTAATTGTTGCCAAATGTATCTGTGGGTTTGGACGAGATTGCCGATAGTCGTGATGGTGTAGGGTTCCAAGTGTTACGTTGATTTATCGTCTGCCGATTTGATTAAGCTCATCGATGATCCGAACTGTGAGAAAATATTAACAGAATCTCGGTGAAAGGGGGAATGAGGTTTTATTACGAGCAAATTTCGTGATGTGTTGGAACGTGTATATCGTGTTATTTTTGTGCTATATATTTTTTTCCGCAATTATTCGACGTATCGTTTCATACACAATCGAACCTCTTTCGTAACCTTTTCAATTAATATTTTTCGTAATTTTTTCATTCTTGGGGCGATTTATTCATGAATGGAAATATCGCTTCGATGATGGAATGAGATTTGTTTCTTCTCGTTTGATCTATTTTTAAGGCAAGTGATATAAACGAAGTGTTTGAAAAATTTTGTAGTTTTATTTTGCACGATTTTTTCTTTTTTCTCAAGTGAAAATTCCGCAAAAGCTCGCTGAAAGTTTGTCAGAAGTTTGCAAAATAATCGCGCAAGGTTTACTGCAAATTCGACGAAAGTTTGACGAAAACTTGTTGAAAATTTGTCGAAAGTACGTTGGATGTTTGCGGAAAATTTGCGAGAACTTTGTTAAATGATTGTGAAAAGTTTGCTGAAAGTTTTACAGAAGTTTGTAGAAAGTCTGCCGAAAGTTTGTGGAAAATTCACCAAAAGATTTCCAGAAATTTCTCAGAGACCTATCGGAACTTTCTTCAAATTTCCGACAAGCTTTTGGAAAACCTTCAGCAAACTTTACAAAACGTTGTGGAAAACTTTCGACAAATTTTCAGTAAACTTTGCTCAAACTATCGATGAGCCTCCCCACCTAAATAATGATGTTGATTATTGGGCAACTTGTATATACGTTGATGCTCTATCAACTGGTTTATGCTTTAGCTGTTTTTGCTTTTTTTTTCACCCCTCTCCCCTTATTTTTGAAAAAAGTGACATTCAAATTTTGATCCAAGGTCATCCCCACTCTGGTCACCAAGTGGACTCGCCACAAGAACTCTATTGCACCAAATTTTAACTTTTTTTAGTGAAACCTACCCGAGTAAAATGCCAAAAACAAAATCATAATATATAAACCAACGCGTCGATAAGAATGCTCAAAATGGACTCCTATGATCCCAAAACAACTTTGAGTATGGTCTCCCCCCAACTCCCATCGATTGAGGTTTTTTACGACCCGATCGGGAGCACATCGGAGCCAACCGATTTTTATCGTAATAATGACGTCATCACTTCACAAGCAAGGATTTTTTTTATTATTTTCCGTTTTAACCTGCAAATCGATAAGTATTAATATTGATGATCGAAGATTCGATGGACCACCGATACTGCATTTGATTTTTTATCCTGGAAGGAATTACAGATGGCCTCTTTCTCGGCGTCGACGAGGAACGCGTTAATTTTCAGATTTTCTTTCTCTACATTCGCTTTCCAATTTTCGTATTCTGTACAAAGAAGTAAAAACATTTTGTCAAGTTTAAGTAAGTATTCATAATCATAACTTGTGTTATGATGATTGGCAATTGGAAAAACTCACCAGACAATGTTTTGAAGGAAAATTTTTCTGTTTCAAGTTCAATTTTATGAAACTGTTCGATGCGATTCCTCAATAAATTCATGTTCACAAAAGATTCCAAACATTCCAGACATTTAATTCTTGTTTTATTGCTGGTACCATCACAATTCTTTTGATGACGAACTAAGTTCTTTTTGAGAGAATATCTGTTCGAGCACGTATCGCAAATAAAACTCATTCTGATGAGATCGGATTACATTTTTTGTTAAAAAACGTTTACTTAAGGCGAAATCAAATATTATGTTGTGTTCCCTTCATTCAATAAGACAATTTGATAATGACAACACGTAGTTAATGACGTCATTGTTATGGTAAAAATCTGTTGGCTCCGATGTGCTCCCGATCGGGTCTTGTTTTTTTGACAATCTGATTAAAAACCCAGCTAAAAATAGAAGAAACTACAAAAAAAGAATTTCAGTGCCACCAATGAAAAGTTAAACAAAAATTATTGATTTGGGAAATGAAAAATTTAACTGATTAATCATATAAAATGATGAACACTTTCTTATCTCAAAATACCAAGAAGTTTGCAAGTTTAAACACAATGCACTCTTATTCCTCGATTTTTTTAATATTTGTATTAAGAAAGAAATACTTCATGAACTTATTAAAATACCCAGCGAAAGGAAAAGTAATGGTATCTATTAATTGAATAACCAATGTACGAGTACCTTACCTTTAAAGTTATCAAAAATTTATCGGTTTTCCTATTTAACGTAAAAAAAAAAAAAACGTGCAAAGAAATTTCTCATATTTTTGATGCATTTCAGTGCATAAATTCGTGCCAGCATTAACGACTGGGTTGTACTCATCACGACAGGTCGCCAAGGGTTAAATAACCATTTCCTGTTTTACTCTGTTTGCTTGTGAATTTATCGATGAGTTGTCAAAATGAATATAATGTACAAAAACGGTAAATCGGCAGTTAGTACGCAACTGGATTTATTAACGATACGATGATTGGTTTTCGCGTCGGAATACGTTACAGACATCTTTATACGGTTTGGTTAATCGTTTTTCGACGTGAGATTCCATCGCAATCTATTGAAAAGCGAGTTCTACCAAAAAGCAGAGTTTTGTTCAATAACTCGCGTTGGTCAAAAGGTACGCGAGTCATTCGCGAATTACGATATGAACGAAGACAAAGCTAAGCAATTAGTTTGTGAAAAAAATTCGACCTAGAGAATTTTTCTCCTTTATGTGGTACACGTAATGCTACTACAATGGCCAATGCAGAAAAGCTTCCGCTCTCTAAACTTGACACACTTGACGCGATGCGGATTCCCATTCATCAAGTTTATTGGGCACGTTGTATTTTGAGCCGGCAGCGACAGCGACGTGTCGGCAACAGGTTACGCGAAAAATTCGTCCACCTATCGACATCGAAAAAACCGAACGATCGTTTTGTGTAGAACATTCGAAGACGATATGTTAAAAACTGGGTTAGGCTACCGGACGGTGGTAATAAAAGTAACGGAAACGCGGTATTAATTCGATTACGCTTTCGTGTATGCGATGTGTATTTAATACTCTGTTGTTCTTTTTTCTCTGCGATGTGGCGGTCATGTATCTCGGGTGCCTTGTGGTGTAATTTTAGTTGCTTTTTTCTAGTCTGCACGATATGTGGAAGCATTGAGAAGAACGACTAATTGGAGTTCTTTTACGAGAGATTTTTAAAAAATTTACGAAATTTTATTTTTTTTATTAGTTGACTATGTATTCCATAGAATTTATATAGGTTGTTTATTAATTTTAACCATTTTTTTGTAGTCCATAATAACCAATTTAGGAGGAATTTTTTCGACATCATGATCTACTTACTCGAACTAACCGAAGATTAAGATTTTTCAACGAGTTAATTCTACCATTCAATAGAATATTAATAAAAATCCACTAAATATTGTCGAAATACCCAAAAAAATAATTCAAAACCTCGTCTAATTATAACTACTTGGTGATGTGCAACAAGCCGAGAAAAAAAAAGAAAAAATATTTTAACGAAGCGTCGGAATAATTTGTAAATATTATTTCGCATGGTGTAGCGCTTAATTTACGCCAATTGTTCACATAAACGGTTTTTTTTGCATTGTACAAACGTTAGAATGGAGATTTTTCTGTTGTTATGCCGCCTTATTGCGACATGCTCGGGTATACCTTGATGGACATGTACCTTACGTTGATGAACGTTCGGTAATTTGGGCTGAGTACGATTGTGTGAAATTTGAATAAATCGAAGAATGATTTCATTTAGCGAAGGAGAGAATTGTTTGAAATACTCGTTGATTTACTTGGAGAAAATTTCGTTGAAAAATGTTTTTGTTTTGGTATTTCAAAAATGATAAGTTCGTTGAGTTATTTCGATCGTGTTGTTCTTTACTCGAAGAGATAACGTCATCTTGAGACGTGAGAGAAAAGAGAATAATATGATTTTATAGAATCGAAGAACTAATGGAAAAATTTTCGAGCGAATAAAATTTATAATAGGAAAGTTTTTCAGAAGATATCGGAAATAATGCTATTTCACACATTGGTCCAAGTCACTGAATTTTCAAGGACGTGAATTTTCATTCAATACTCGTATTTACCCTTATGTACTTTTAATTTACGAAATAAAATCATATATTAATCACTAATTCCAAAAATAAAAATACGAAAGCTATTTATAATTCATTAAT
This sequence comes from Maconellicoccus hirsutus, assembly GCA_003261595.1. Taxonomy (NCBI): domain Eukaryota; kingdom Metazoa; phylum Arthropoda; class Insecta; order Hemiptera; family Pseudococcidae; genus Maconellicoccus; species Maconellicoccus hirsutus. Next base: position 41,234 of record QBDW01005074.1, read on the forward strand.
TATGTACGAAATATAGAAAAAAATGTCTTCCTGATTTTGCTTTTTCAGATGAAGTGAAATTACGTGTGACCATTTTACGGGTGATTTTCCAAAATAATCGCATTTTTAATAGTTGGTAATTTATTTAGAAATTTTTTTGTTCTCAAATCCGAAAAATTTTTAATTTGATTTTTTGTAGTTTCTGTTTTCAATGATAAATTTGGAATTGGCTCGAATTTTTTTTTTTTCATTTTCTATCGTGCAAGATTTGAAATTGTTTCTTCCAACCTCACTATCTTAAATCGGTGGAAAATTTTTCTAACGAAACTACCGAAAATAAAAATAATTTCTATTTTCGTATAAATGATTTTATCATTTTTTTGGATTTTATTTTCATGAAGCGAAATTGTTCGAAAATTATTGATTTTTGCTGTACGATCCAACTTGTGTTGAAATTTTATCGTAATTTTTTACCACACAAAATCACGCGTACTTCGATGGCAAAATAATGATTTGTGAAAGATTTGTTTATCCAAAAAGTAAGCAATTTTCACTCAAAATTATCAACCCAACAGCTCATCTCTTTGAACAAATATCATTCAACTTGGCTTAAAAGAAAACTAGTGGAATCGGTCGCATAAAAAACTTCACTTCGTTTCGAATGTCTTTTGAAATTCGCATAGCATAAGGAAGCGATAAGCAAAAAAAAAAAGTAAAAACCACTCGAAGCGTCGAGAAAACTCGAAAATTTTTAATTAAAAAAAAAACTATAAACGAGCTCGTGAGCCGAGTACGAAATTACCCTCCTACGTAATGAATTATTCAAGTATACACATCGAGCGATTCATTTGAGAAGAAAATACATCATCGAGCTTTTTTTCTTCTTTTTTTTTGATAAAATGTAAATGAAACGGAGTGAAAAAATCCGATGTTAGGCGAAAAATTCGTCAAATATTTTAAAACTTATTTTGGTGAAGGCTTTCTGGCGTATAACGGCTCCTAGCGATGATATCAAATTATTCTCACACACGTAGGCCGGTGTCATTGATAAATGCGGCGTGTATTCGAGAAAAATGAGCTTAACGACTTGTAACCTTTGAGACGTGTTATGAAAAAAGGCGTATTTTTGATTTTTCATTTCTTCACCTCTTCGCCTGGTGCGATGAAGCTACGAATTAAACTTCGTTAACGTCATCTATATTAAGGTCGGTTACCTTGTGCTTGCACTGGACTTGGGTTTAATTTTAATACGAAAGACGACCGAGCAAACTTGGCTTGCTAAAATTAGATTGACAAAATTGCTCGCCATCGCTGATGCGGTTTTTTCGTCTGAGTACGCAGATGTTGTCGATATAGGTGCGTTTTTTTTCTGAATACTTTTCACTCGTTGAATATTTTCCATTGCGTTTAAATAGGGACAGATTGCCCCTCTTGATATCGTCACTGCCCTGTGGTCTTTTTTAAGCCGCTAGGGGATTTTTAAATGTCAAGAACGTTTTGGAACGTGGCGTGAATTGAAGCCTTGCCTGTGAAGATTTTACGTGAAATGTGTTTTGTGGATTTTGGAATTTTTTTTAATGCGGTATTTATTTATTGGAAATTTTTTTTGAATTGATCGAACAAAAACTTAATGACAAAAATTTTATGCGATTCCAATAGAGCGCGACGTCTAGTCGCTACCGCTTAACTTACGTACCAATTCGCATCTCGCGTAATTGAAATCGCTCGATATCGTTTTCTAAAAGTTTCTGCTCGATAACTCAAAAACGAAGTGTGCTATTAAATAAAATATGTATATTAACTTGTAGGAAATTAAATTTTCTATCGTTAATGTATTTTCAGAATTTCGATAGGATCGATAGTTGGCCAGGTATTGACAAAAAACTATTTCTTGAAAGAGCTAAAAATGCAAAATTCAAAAATTCGTAAAAAATCGAAAAATTAAATTCATCAGCTAAAAACTTGGCTTTGAGGTATTTCTAATGTAAACTTCGATCCTGCCAAGTTTAATTAAATTCTGAAAGCGCCACCTGAGAAGGTTTTCTTATAAGTTCATAATTTTTTGAACAACTATATGAAAAATATAAAAAAAGCATTAACATTTATTTTTTCGAAAACTTGGGTTCCAAAAAGTTTAGCTCCCCTCTATTTTTGAAACATGTCAAAAAAAGTTTGGGGCCCGCAAAATATTGCATCAGGGCCTGAGTTGGCCCTCGTCGGCCCCGCAGAGCTTTCATCTTTATGGTAGTCTCAGCTCTTTAAAATGTGATTTTTCGAATTATATTGGAGAAATACGAAAAAAATGAAGCACCGGACACCAAAGTATGCTTCTCTCAATTCCCAACATTTTTTCCGAAAATTTGACCAGGGGTCTGCGACTGAAAATGCGTTTATTCGAAAATTCTCTAATTTTCTATATCATCATGGATTTATTGTGATATTTTGTTCATTAATGTATTACGTAAAGTCAAAATATGCAAATAGATGTTTACGTTGTACACTACCAGTATATACGTTTCGTATATATATACTGAGTATATAGCAAAAATATTCAGGCCGTTGGAATTGTACCGTTAGTCGTGTTTTTTATATTTTATTATCGACGTAACGAAAAAAAATATGATACAGGTTCGGTGATATTTTACGGATATTATAAGTTTCGAGATGATCGAGTCGTTTGCATAGACGGACGACGCAGGACGTGGTACGATACGCGGCTACTCGTCCGTCGTCCGCAGGAATTCCATGTATGGTTTGTGGTCATAGTGTGGTAACGGTACTGTAGCGGAGGAGAATGCTCTACCTGTTTACATTGAATGGTATTCATGTTCTTTTGGTCGACGCTCGAGCATCGGAGATGACGACAGATGCCCGAGAAGGTTTGGGTGTTTTAGCTCGTCTCGATTGAACGAAGTTAATTAATTTAAATTGAACGTAATCGAGAGATGTGTACGTTGGAAAGAGCCGCGACGAATGAAGATTTTCATTAATCTAGCTTAATAAAAAGAGCATACAACGTCACGGTGCGATACATACGCACCTGTTATGCCATCCGGAGCTGTCCGAGTCTTCGGTGTGTCGTGATGGTGCTCCAAGCCCGTATTTTTTTCTGCTCTACCTTGGATATAGTGGCGTATCCACGATGGTATATGAGATGGGTAACGCGTATGTCGCGCGATCTTCGATGATATAAAATACGTCCACCGTAAATAACGGAGTTATGTGTTTCGAAGTGTACGACACGCTGTTTTCGTATCTAGAACAGTATTTATTGCTGGAGCGGTACCGTTAATTAGATTATATTGGAAATGAAATATTTCGTTGTTACAGATATTGCAGAATTTAGGTAAAGTCGATCGAACCGCCGATGAGATATTTGACGAGCATTTACAAAATTTCACCAAACAACAAAATTCCGCTACTCGTTTACAAAAAGAGTTCAATAATTATATAAGATGTGTCAGAGGTAAGAAATAAGAATCACGAAATTTTTACTAGTTTACTCGCTATGTACATAAGCTAAATATCCTCGTTGTTGTACACTTAATTCGTTTATTATCTAAAAATACTCAACGTAATTATTTCCAATTTACCGTTTCGAACTACATAATTTAAAACGTAGTAAATTTTCACAAAACGGCGACACGTTTTTCAAAGTCAAACAAGATGGACGTATTTGACGAATAATGTGTTAATTTGATGTGCTGTAATTGAAATCGAAATTTAATGACGAAGCTAAAATTCACCTTGAGTATGATACGTGGAATATAGCCGTGTCATGTTATTTATACCGATTCGGCCGTTGAAAAGCATTCCATGCCTTTGGGTAGATAAGCTTTAGTGGTTGTGGTCATTGAGCTCGTTGAGCTCCTTTTTTTTTTTAAATTGAAATTAATTATCATCTTTGATAGTTCGAAGTATGTTAGATGATTTTCAAATGCACAGTGATTTATGAGGAAAACCATGTTCATTTGATGAGATTTTTAATTCGACATACATTCATGGCCTAAAATTTCGATCCATTATTACTCTCATTATTTGTGAAAATATTCTTATTTTGGAGTAAAACCAATAAATTGTTTTTCAAAAATGTACGTAATTGAAAGATAGCGCTGAAATTTTGATAATTATAAAGTAATGGTGACCCATGCACAGGGAAGTATAGAAGAAATTCCCTCTTACGTATTTTATATTCTTAATTTCATATTAGTTGATAAAATTTGTCGTTTTGAGTCATCAGCTTGATAATCGTTTTTGTTGCCGGCTGTACACCAGAAGTACTTAACACTTCTAATGAAAAAAGAAAATTCATAAAAAAGTTATTAAAAATGTAAATTTACGTAAAGTGCCTGAAGATAGCTTGCAACTTGAACTTGGGTCATTTATTGTATTTTCTCTCATTTTATATGATAATGCAAAGAATACTTCGTTCTTTTTTCATACTCTAAACACGTTTTTTTTGAAGAATTTCGATTTACATAAATTTGAGGAAATAAATTGATAAACATTTAAGAAATGACGTGGCTTGTTGAGAGAATATATGAACATGTGATAATACATAAAATAAGACGTAGTTGAAAATTTAACACGGGCTAAAAATTTCATGAAATTCTTATCAGTATTTTCAAAAAGTCACTTTTATCACCCAAGTATAAAAACAAGTATAAGGTTTTTCGTTTAAGTCTTTTTTTCAATTTTTTTTTCAGCCAATTTAAGGTAAAAAAATGAAAAATATGCCAAAATGAAATTTTTGGGTGGAAAAAATTGTAAAATATTCCTTACAACGATTAAAATAAAAAACTCCCTTTGTATTTATTTCAAAAATCGTTAAATTTTTAGTAAAAAGTTGTGCAATTGGAAGCGCGTGACCGTCGATATTTCCCACCATGCGCTAGCGGCTTTCTCACATTCACGCACGTCGCGTCGCACGTAAGAGCGTTATACAAAGAATGCCACTGAAGTTAGTGGAGGATATCGGTAGATGCGCCTTCGACTACACTGGAGTATTTTTCTTCTCTCAGTTAACTCGTTTAATAATCCTCCTAAAAAGTGCTAAATTTGGTGTTTTTTACTCAAAAAGGTTACTAACGTGAGGCGCAAACTATAAAATTAATTTTTTAAATGATGAAAAAAAGTAAATTCGTTTTCAGCTTTACTTTGTGAGTTGAAATAAAAGAAGTTTCGATAAAACAAGTCTAATGTTTTTTGAATATAAACGATTTATTAAATTTTCAATTACATTAGCATAAAATTTAATTAATAAATTCAATGAAAATTTACTTCCATCATTATGAAAATTCACGCGAAAGTTTTTTTTCAACTATGCTAAAGAAAATGGAAAATTGTCGATGACTTGAAAAATATGACGATTTTTGAAAAGAAATTCTCATATTTGGGTAATTGCGTACGTACGATATGCGAATTATGATCGAAATAATTATAAAATTTCAATCATAAGGTCACCCGTTAATAGTGAGTTATTTTAGCTGAAAATTTCACGTGCGTTGGTGGAACTAAACACTTGAGATATGTGTATTTTTGGCGATTTTGATTTATTACTTTTTTAGTACCTAAACCTCGACGTTGATTTCGTATCTAAATGATTACATTTAATTTCGTTTATTTTTTTTTCACTTTTCAAAAAATCTTTATCAATTATTTCAAGTACATTTATATAGTTTCTCGGCGAGTTTATTATTATACAGAATACGTTACGTAATTACATATGCAAAATACTTTTAATTGTTTCGTCTGCTTGTAAAGCGTCGTGTTTAAAAGAAAAAACAGCTACAAATGATATTCAGATTCTATCCTTAAATTACACACACATTAAAACGTGTCGTTGTCGTAAAAAAGAGAAAGAAAAATAGCTCGTAATCTCATGTTATGTTTTGGCATTGATTTAGCAATGCAAGCGGCTAGTAAATCGTTAATGGATTCTTTGAATGAAATGTACGAAAGCGGATGGCTCGGACATGAACTATTATACACGCAAAGTCAAAATGTCGAAATGCTGTGGGGAGATTTCAGTCATAAATTGGCCGATCAAGTACTCATACCGATGAATACGTATCAAGCACAGTTTCCGGAAATGAGGGTTAGTATCGACTTCTTATATTACTTTTCGCCGTTATTGCGCAATTATTCGACGCGAAATATTGCGATTGCCTTGGAAACAGCACGAAAAATGGTTATCTTATCTGTGTATTGTCGAATTATTGTCATCGGTGTTTTTTTTTCAAAATGAGTAATGCTGTACAAAAGATGTGAGATAAAGTAATCGACGTTGTGTGTAAACAATGGACAGTATATGCGTATTGGTTTTATTCAAATTTTACTTGTGTGCAATATTGCATAGCTTACTTCTACCTCGAATACGAAAGTATCGTGTATATTTTTCAAACAGCGAAAAATCACTTCGTACGACGTTAATTAAATTGACGTTCGTTAAGTAGCGCTTGTATACCTGAGCGGTGTACGTGCAGTTTTGTACCGAAACCGGTTATAAAACGTGAAGAATTTTTTGTAATCAGCTGTGTATAAATTACTGCATTTTATCATTGATCTGATATCGAGATGACGTAAAAAACCTCCGCGTCGCTGACTCGCTGTACCTGTATGTGATGAAAAGTCGAAGTTTGATTAAAATTTGGCAATTTATTTCACCAGCTGATATCCCAATGAGCAAATGGTGATTCTTTTTCATCTGAAATTTGGTACAAATTGAAAGTTGTACTTTGAATAGAGGCAAATGAACGAAAGCAATATTCCGTTGGTTACTTGTAGTTGAACTTTGGTAGTAATATTACTGATAGTATTGCTACTAACTCCTACAGAAGAAGACGACTATAGGCATCGGTTACTTTCGGCTGATTTTGTGCGTTCTTCGTTTGACTTTAATTGTATAATGTAGTTTGAAGAAATGAACACTACAAATCTTATTAGAAATAATAGATTAATCCTTTTCAATGAATTTGTGATTGAGGTTCAGTAAAGTCAGGGTTCTTACATTATTAGGACATAAACAATTTCGCCGGTTGGTAACGAGCTAACGACATAACCACTAGCACTAAACATCCGTTCAACAGGAACCAATTTCGCTGGGGTACACAAATACTATAAGGTAGTTCCTTACTGGTATTTCAGCATCCGCTTCTTTCCCATTTTCAACTACTGGTATCGTATTATCTTCTAGAAAGCTCAAAACTGAAGTAGATTGCGAAGTTTTTTGATTTTGATTATGAACTACAGTATTAGGTAAGGGAACGATGGTGATGAGTAAAAAACCATCGAAAGTAAAATGCTATTGATAGTCAAACTATCGATAGTTCGCAGCGCTAATTAAACGTTTAAAATGTATTTACTATACTGTCTATGATTTACTATTGGGACTGTCAAGCAAAGTGTCTGATATCTGGAGGTAATTGATGAAACTAACGAGGAGGTACCAATAAGACGTCGATCAGTGTAATTATGCACATATGGTTGCAAAATTTCAGAAATATACTGGCAATTTTTAAGTTAAAATGCAATTTTTTAATTTCCAACTCCTGGCGGTTTATTATTGAACTTACGAGGAGGTACTGCACATTAGCGCTCCAACAGATTTTTGCCAGTCCCAATTTACATTGTGTCAACTGACACCTGATAACGAACAACGCACGAAATCAACCGAGAGTAGCCGATGCCGATGTTCATAGTCGTCTTATTCTGTATTTCTGTGAGAGCTGGGAGTTACGAGTTAGAGAGCATTTCAGAATCCGTCTGTATCCAAAATAATGTTTTTTATACTTGAAACTTGCGAAAAGCACAGGGCTTCTTCATTATTACCCAACAAATACCAACATTTTTCTCATAAAGTTAATCACCAAGGGTAAATTTGAAAACAGCGAAACTGAGCTCAAACTATGTCCTGAAACGAAAAACCATTCGGTGTAATTGTGTTTTTCGACATTGATGAATATTTAAATTATTCCACGGTTTGATGAAAAACGCGCAAACAAAAGTTGAATCAACTCGGTAACACAAGCCGAACAGCTCATTGGAAAGGCTACGCATAAATGACATTTTCGAGATGGTATTTTTGATGAGTTTATTCCCAATGCGATACTTTCTAGTCGAGGTGAGAATATATAATGCCGCGTGGAAGGTTTCGTGTATTATCATAGAAGGCGATTTTTCTCATTTCGTGGTACGTTCGCCTTGCTTGGGTCGTTATACGTAGGAGTTACGAAGTGTAAAAAAACTTGCGAACGTTTGTAAACAGTTGGACGATTGAAAGTAGGAGTTCGTCGAGTATGCTCAATCGAGTAGGTGTAATTGTCAACTTAAGAGTTCGAGGTAACAATCGCAGCGTACGTTTTGTGGCTACGAATACAATTACGTAAAATAATAACAATGTTAAAGACGTAGTAAATTTCATGTCTGTTTTTTTTGTTACGTTTGCAGAAAAAAATTGAAAAACGAGGTCGCAAACTAGTCGATTACGATAGTCAAAGGCATAACGCTCAAGCTATCCAGGCGTCGACGAATTCGACGAAGAAAAAAGACGAAACTAAAGCGGCCAAAGCACGCGAACAATTAGAAGAAGCAAAAAGAACTTACGAACTGTTGAACAGCGAATTACACGATGAATTACCGGCGTTATACGATTCTCGAGTTTTATTCCTGGTTACGAATCTGCAAACGTACTTCGCCGCCGAACAAATTTTCCACGCTGAAACATCAAAAGTAAGTTGGAGTGTGCGATCGATAAACGCTCGTTAATTAACGTTTTGTTTTATTGGCGGTCAGGTTTCTACACGTAGAGTGTGACCAAGATGAGATTTTATTTAACTCGAGCTTTTTATTACCTCCTTGTGTTTAGAATCGGCTACATTTTACAATGGCGATAATCGTACGCGTTGCAATAAAATCAATCGAACGAGATTTCTTCGCTGCATCTACACGTGCTCGTTTACTGATTTCGTGATAATAATAAATACGTATTCTATCGTGTTCTTAACCTTTTGATGAGTTTCGATCAATATACGAAAATCGATCGTTGGATCGATCATTACGAGAAGTTTCCTCAGTTGATCAATTGACTTTCATATTGTGAAGTTGTATCTCTGTACGTTAAAAAAAGAAAATTAAAATTGACCTTTCGGTGAATTTTTCCTCGTTTTTCACTTTTTTATTTTCAACAATCGGGTTTTTAAAATTGTTGATTTATTGTTCGTGTTTATTCTTGAAAATGCATTTTAAATTTCAATTAAATTAATCATACTGAGCTTCTTATGTGTTTTTGCTTCACCTTTTTTCACAGAATGTTTTTTCGAAAATCATTTTCATAATTACTCGAATGCTACGTTTACAGAGACGATATTTTTTTTAATTCCGGAAATTGATTCGAAAAACGTTCTCATTTCCAAGGAGTAAAAGACAGAGAATTACAATTTAAGTGGTTTATTTTACTATAAAATTGGCTCGAGCAGGTTATTCTTTTTTTGTGGCCTTGGTTCGTATAATTGTATTTTCAGACGTCAGAAATATAAATTGTTATGAAATTTTTTAAACTAAAATAATCATATAGAGATGTACTTCTCGATGTGTAAGCAAAGTAATAAAAAAACGTGCATCTGTACTATACGTCCCCGTCGCGTCGTAAACTAATTTTAACCGTATGATTGCGAATTTACAGATTGCCAATGAAAAATAGCATTTGTAACGAAATTATAGATAATGAATTCGATACAATTTTCAACACATTTAACCATTTCATTTTTTATAGGTATTCGCCGAATTAGAAGCAATTGTAGATCGTTTAGCCACCGATAGTCAAAGAGCCAGTTATTCAATGAAGAGGTTACAGTCACCTAAAACAATAACAAATCATACGAATGCGAAGTAATTAATTTTTCATTCGCTTGATTAAGTAATAATCACTTCGATAAAGAATTTTAATTTTTTATTGTTTGTTTTTTAGATTGACCAGCCCTACTAGTTCACATACGTCAGTAAACGGTAAGTTTTCATTTCACGCTGATACGTGTACGAATACGAGAAAAATGCCAAAATACTCTGTATTATTTTTTTTCCAAACAATGGAGGTTGTTTTTTTAACCGAGTTTCTTTTCGGATTGTGATATCAAATTATTGGATCGTATATTGCAAACAAATAACGTTGTATTGTTATGACTCATTTATGATGATTGAGTAGTAATTTAAAATTCCCAAATTGAATCGATGCTAATTTTAATCGTAGGTACCTGTTATCGATAGTAAATTATTGACTCGTAAACTTCGTTCGGAAATATCTCGGAAATATCAGATGAAGCTTATTGTATTTTTTTTTAATTTTATTACTAAAAATTGCGCAAAATGATTGAATAACATTGACTCAGTAAATCGTTATCGTGAATCATTTCCATCCGGATGAACTTATCAAACTGAATTTCAATTGAAATTAAAAAACAGTTTTTGATTATGTCGTTATTTCGTATTTTTGAAATAACTTCTCCCTTTTTTATTCACTGTACATTCTATTTATTTATTTTCTTATTTTGCTTTCTTTTAAAAAAAATTGGTACATTTTTTTGTCTAAAAAAAAGAAAAGCAATAGCGCGTTTTTCCTTTTATTATTCTTATTTTCCATTTTCCATAGGTAGCTAGGGACATAAGATGTTAATCCTCCATCGTTATTCGCTCTGAAGCTGTAATTCTTCTGGAAAGTAAACTTCATATCATGAGTTCGCCATATAATGATTTTCATGTTTAAATGAGAAAAAAACTATTCAGTTTTTTTTTAGATATTTATTATCTTGATGATTAACATTGAAATACTCCTTGTAGTACGTTAAAAAAAATATGGCAAAAAAATTAAGGATTTTCGTAATTGTAATTTCTAATTTTTTCTCCGGTTTATAAAATATATAATTTTTTAATTAGCAAAAATAATCCGATAATACAAAATGTCATCTTGAAAAGTTATTTTGTACTTTAATTTCGAGCTTTGCGGTTAATTTGAAAAAAGCCAAGAATAAAAACGAATAAACATCAACTTAATGTAAAATAATGTTTTCAGATGAAGACGAGACAAATAATGAATCTCAGTAGCGTATTTCTGTTATGTAAAAAATTCTAATTAAATTCACATTCCTTGCATGATAAAATGCCTCCTTTATCTAAGTCCTATATTCCATTTTTTTTTTCTTTACATGCTTCTAAACAGATTATTTTTTATTATTAATAACTGAATGAGATGATAACAATTTTATGTTTGTGGGCATTGAAAAAAAAACAAGGTGATACATGAAAAAAAAAAGGAGCTTTTAATTCTGAAATTGACGATACACCTCTAACCTTTTCATAAAATTATTTTTTAACGTTCACTTGAGTAAAATTAATCGGTTAAAGAGATAATCTCCATTTGGCCATTTGGATAAACTTTTTTACAGCAGTTTTTCTAGCATTTATATACTAATATGATTTAACTTAGATTTTGCGTTAGTATGTATGTGTGTGTGTATGTGCGAGTTTTACGAGTAACATTTTGTTTATATTTATATTCTTGTGTATGGCGCTTCTTAACATAACTAACACGTTGCAGAAGATTCGTCGCCTTCCGATGAAATTTCTTCCTCAGCTACTGATAAAAAGAAAGATTCATACGATCCACCAGCGTATTCTGAACCAACTTATGCGACCGCAAATGGTAACGTCGACCATTCGGAGAATGCAAGATGTAACAATTCTCCTCCTAGTAATGGTAAATCGAAGTCAAGTTACGATGTCGATTCTAATTCATCGGCTACGAATTCTGTTTCAAATTCAACAAATAGTACGAACGTGGCTGTTACAGGAACTGTCATTAAAAATGGTAATAATATATACAGAAATAATTACGGTGGTGGGTTAAGTGAACAACTCTATTCTATACCAACAGGTGAGAAAAAGAGCTTGTGGCTTTTTTTTGTTGAAGTGTTAGCTTAATTTTTTTTTGGCAGTTTGAACTATTTCAGCTTATATTCGTGTAGTAGTATTCGGACATTTTAGGCGATGAACTTCCATAATCTAGTTATATTAATGTGTCTATAAAATTATTCATGCAGGAGCGAATACCGATAACCTTCCACCTGGAGTGTTGTATAAGGTGAAAGCTACTTATAAATATACTCAAGAAGATACTGATGAACTTTCGTTTGATGTTGGCGAGATCATTCGCGTTGTAGAATATGATGATCCCGAAGAACAAGTACGTCGTCTTTTTTGTAACACTTTGCCTTATATCTTTGATAAATTGATTATTTGTTTTTTATTGTATAATTACAGGAAGAAGGATGGTTAATGGGTGTCAAAGAATCAACCGGTGAGAAGGGAATGTTCCCCGCTAATTTCACCAAACCACTTTAAAACCATATGCAATTTTTATCGAAAAAGATGGCCTTCGAATTTGAAATTAATTTTTGCTCAACGGTGAAGGTCTTTTTTTCAAACGCGTGTGCAGCGTTAGAAAAAGATCGTAAAATAGTAAACGCATTTTTAGTGAAAAATTTATAAATTTTTTATCAAGGTAATTATGTAGCATGATAGAGATATATACGCTCCGCAATCGCTGCATATTTTTTAAAAACAAAATCGTGACATAGCGACTCGAAAATATTACTGGGATCATTCATAGATCTATTTGTTTTCATCTTTAAGTCAAATGTTCTTTTCATTTTTGTACTTAAATTGATTTTTATTATTATTTGTACGAAAAATTTTTATTGTACGCCGTTTTTATGAGAATAATATGAAATAAATGTTGACCCGGTATGGAATTTTTTTTGTATAGTTACCGATCAAATCTATGGCAGCTGAATAAATGTTGATAAATGTTTAAACGGTGAACTTATTAAAATACAGGGTAAACGTAATGTAATGTTTTGTAATTAAACATAATTACCTAATTTATTTATTAATATACCGTATTATTTCGCTTTTATGAATTATTTTTTTTAATTTTGCATTTTAATTTTTACACGGTAAAATTCAAACGGATCGTGAACTTATTTTTACTAATTGACTTAAGCTTATCGAAATCGTGTATTCAGTATTCGTCTTATTCTATTATTACGATTATTTTGTAAAAAAGGAAAAAAAAATCAATTGTCATTTAGTATTAATGAAATCTTATAACGTTTCTAATTTGGTGAACGATTAGTTGCCATAGGACTTAAAGTATATGTATTTAATTTTTAGAAAATAATTGTATCCTTCATTGATCGAAATTACAAAGAAAATGGTTTTAATGTCATTTATTTTATGTGATTAGACTGTTAACATTTTAAAATAAATATTTCTGTCAAGTGACGTATTTTTTTACAAGTTTCATTGCATGTAGACTGTTGACGGAAAGCTACTATAGGGATACTTTTTACGAAATACACCAAAGTGAAATTTTATCCGGTTTTGAAGGACGTTCGTGTCTCGGGTATTTTGGGAAGACATAATTTTCTCTTTGTAGGTCGCACTGTTGTATGCCATCTGCGAGGAAAATTAACATTTCATGTAAGGATTCCGATTTACGCGTATTTCAATTCATTGACGTAATTACAAAAGATTTCTAATTACGTTAATCTTTGCGTTATTCTTTGAGTTTTACAGAAATTCGTACGAATTATTAAATGCCATTTATGGTTATGCATTTGCTTCGCGTAGTATTTTGAAACAAAGTAGATGAACCTTTTCGTAACGAAAGAAATAATCTACTGTTCAGGGAACTACTGAATTAAATGTAGTATTATTTTGGGAAAATATCTCATCTGTGAAAACCAAAGATTTTAGATACTTTAATTCACAGAGTACATTGTTAGTAGTTAGTACACAGATGTATTATCTGATAGTCAGGAATTCAGATGAAGATTTCGAATGATTAAATATGTATCGAAAGAAAATATGTACATAATTTCCTTCAAAAGAGAAAAAAGTATCGGAAATTTAGAATAATAAAACTCATACAAAAATTTGAGGACGGCGATAAGTAATTTGTTCATGCTTAAATATCATTTTTTCGAATTATTTCTGCAAAATAAAATTGTAATTTGAAAATCAACGCGAATCAAAATTGATATAACTTTTTTTAATGATTTATAAATTTTCAATCAGATGATGAAATTGAAATTCCAGTAGATATACTGAAACTAGTAGTTTTCAACGAGAATTTTAATTTGTGATAGAAAGAACGATGAAATAAATGACGAATAATGCGAGCAAAAAATAAAATCAAAAATGAAATCGCCATAATGGGAAACGATGTGACGAACGATCAGTGTAAAAAACTACAAAACTCGTAAATTTGCTGCAAAAACGACAATAACGACGCGTCGCTAACGAACCGAAGATTTTATTATGGTAAAAGTAACGCAAATGAAAAAGTATGAAAAATTTACAGAAAAAATTTCAATAAAATAGGAAAATTTCGGCGACACTAACAACGAAAGATGGTTCCGAACACCGGGCGAATTTCATTCTAAACGCACTTTTTCGAGCAGTTTTCTGTGGCGAGAATCGCACGCCGCCATGTTTGAAGGAGGGCGTCTCTTATGATTTTGTTTTATAAATTGGAGTAGAAAACGTATCGCGGCGGTGATTTTATTTTGCGTGTGTGTGTTTAACTTTGATCATTATGAATTTAATTTGGTACGCGTTTGCAATATATGGAACCAGTGTAATGAGAACGGTTTGTTAGTAATGTGTTTTGTGTTAACATGTATTAAAATTTAGCCGCGTTCCGATTACTCCCCTCGCCTCTTATATTGACTTTTTTAATCTTGTTAATATGTACATAACACTGTATATACATGAAGTGTAATGATTGGCTTCTTAAATTAAGTTAAAGGAATAGAATACTGTGACCTACGACTTAATATTATTAAATTTGCGATCTTGAAATAGTTTTAGTGTCGAGGTGATTCATATATTCGTGTTTGTTGCTCACCACACCCTAGTGTTAGTGTAGACTAGTACTAACGGGCACCGGAAGTGCACTGTGAATGCGTGTGACTTCTTATCGGTATTTTTATTCGTAGTTTTTGCACGTCAATGCTGCAGAATTCGTAAGAATCCGCAGATCAAAGTGTTTATACATCGGGTCTCGGTGCCCCTAGCAAAACGGCATATACAACGGCTCCTCGTAGATAATAGTGGCTTAGCGGCCCTCCGGAGTACGCCAAAAAATGGCTTGTTGCCTCTCGGAAGAGGCGAAAGAACAGAAACGGATTAATCAAGAAATCGAAAGGCAACTTCGGAGGGATAAACGGGATGCCAGACGAGAACTTAAACTCCTCTTATTAGGTGAGTATCGAATGTACCTTATTCATGTCGGTCTTTTTATCGTCTCGTCTACCGAATATCTTTCTTGATACTCTTATCATCGATTACCACCCAGATTACGTGTGTTTTATTTTATACTCGGTAACCGTGATTTTATACTAATTATCGATGGCTCTCTACAGGTAGCATTTCATTCGGCGATGATTCAATTCTTGACGGAATATTTTTATGATTTATCTAAGCGTACTTTAAACCGCGATAATTAAGTAATCTAGGAGTTTACATGATTATCGTTTGGTATGTGTATGTGTGCATGTGTTTTTTTCTCAGCATTTTTTTTTACCCCGTTGTTATTCTCAATGTTACGAAAAATTTGCTAGTTGACATTTCACATCTTGTGATTTATTCGCGTTTGTGTAACAACCCGCCGCTGAAAATCCGACCATCTTGAAACGCCGAAAGCGTCTGAAGTATCTCACCGTCGAATGTGTCGTTCAGTTGCGATAATCGTCGATTTTTAAATCCCGTCGAACATTTAATTAAAATTGCGCTTAAGCGATAAGACGATTAAAACGAACGTTAATTTACATTATCTTCAAGTCGTCTAAAATGCGATTGCACGGTTTACTGCAGTTCGAGTATTTCTAAATTAACGAAGCGCGGCGCGAAAAGAGGAAAATTCCTTCGCGATATGATATTTAGCCGGCGAGGCGATGTGGGCGTTGATCGGTGAGATTGTGTGTGATATGCCAACGAGTAAATCTACCTGTTGTTGTTGATCGATTTGATAAAATTGTCTATGTGTCGAGCTCGATCGTCCAACAGCCAAAAGTCGGTTCGCGCGAACGCGAAATAGCGCGAAAAGTATCCGTGAAATCGCGCCGATAATTATAATCGCGTTGTGTAAAAGAAAACCTCCATTACGCTGAGTATGTTTTTTTATTGGTTGTACGCGGCGGAAAAAGGTGAAGGAAATTGCCGATAAGGCGTATTCGTATGTCGGGCTGTTGGCCTGAAAAAAAAAGGAGTCGAAAAGCGTGAAAAAAATTGGGCAAAAAAAATCGCCGACTAGGCAAAGGTTTCATTGAATTTATTCTTGGTAGCTCGGTCATCGATACGGCGAAATGGTTAAGGTTGTAACGCGCGGTATATTGGAAAAGCTGTTGTTTTGGAAAGTGCGGGCCGCCACTGCTCCAGTCGATATTTCAGTGACCCCGGTGGTGAGGTGCGGACTGTTAAATAAGGATCCTTAAATAGCTCTCGATTCATTCATAAACGGCAACGGTGCATGCGGCAAAAGTTGACTTTAACAATGTAAAGCTGGCGCTTGCCGGCCGGCTGCTCTCCTTAATGCCATGCGCTGTTCTTACAAGACTTTGCTCGTTCTTGCCATAGATTCATTTACTCATTTACATCGTACGGCTCGCGTTTATAATTCGTTTATATCGGCAAACGATTCGGCTCCTTTGGCTTTCGCCACCGTCGTATATCCGAGCCCGGCGTATGTACCAACGAATCATTCGCCGAGTGTGAAATAAAACGACATATTTCGGAATTGCGTTAATTTTAATAAATGATTTCCTTCCAACGTTGGTAAATTGTTTGCTTTGGGTGAGAGTTTTGCGAGGTGTTTTTGCAATATAGGCGGCGGTGTCGTGCGGCGTGTCATTTTTATCGCCTCGCTCGCCCTCCCTCGTCGGCTCTCTTTTCGTCAGCCGAATATTGTGCAGTTTCATCGTTTACCCGCTATTTTCTCGATTCGTGTGCCTTCGTGGTTGGAATTTTTTTTTCCTCGTCCTCTCCTTCTTTCTGGGTATTTCTCTATCGTATCTTCTCTCAAAAGACCATCGTCGAGGGGGTTTTTCTCTTCTAAGCGACCTGATCGATTTATGGCGTATTCGTCGGCCTTTACCGACGCGATTATCGATTCGACTCGTGATTGAGGACGCGATCGATAAGCGTGTACGAAAGGCTTCGTCGCGAAATTTACCTATTCTGCTAAATGTGACTCGCCAATCATCCCGTGCGTGATTCCCGTGCGTTTTTAGAACCATGTAATTAAAAAACCACCATTACGATGTAACCCTGCGCCCAAATAATTAACGAATAAAATGAAAACAACCATAATTAATAATATTTTCCGAGAATTTTTCGATATTTTATTAATTCGTGTTTGGAATTTTCTTACCAACGGTTTCCCAACCAACATCGAGATACTAATTGGGTGCTCTAAATTTAGAAAAATACAATTTTTTACCAACTCGACGTAAATTATGAAATTATCGTATTGTGAAAATTAAACGTCAGCGAATTTCTTCGCGAATTTATTTGTTTTCAATTATTTTACCAACGAAACTAATAAATAGATGGGGAATTATGCCCAGTTATGTTTTTTCAATATTTTTGTTCCTTTGATGTTCTTTTTTGGAACCGATTTGAAAATTTTTGTGACAAGGAAATTTTCTTTAATATATTTAATTCGCACTTTTTTTACGTTTTGTTTTCTGATCGATTATTTATTCGTACTAAAATATCTGTGTATACTTTTAATTAGACATTTTTTTGTCACTTCTTTTTGGGTGGAAGCTAATTTTCAAAAATTTGAAGTCCATAATTTTTTATACCCCCCTCCCCACCATTTGCTACTGTTCCGAGAAAAAAATCGAGGTGAAATTATTTTTTCATTGTTTAAAAATAACCTCAAAACCAAGTTTTTAGATACTGAATTTCATTATACTATTTTTAAGGAATTTTTTTATTTGAATTTCTAGCTCCTTCTAGAATGGGTTTTTTGCCAATACCTGGCCCAACGGTTGATCTTGTCGATAATGAATTTCGAAATTTTGATAGGATCAACGGTTGGCTGTATTTTGGGTAATGTTGATCATTAAATAAAATCCAAGTTTTTGTAAAGGTTATCATTATTTATTTTCAAGTTTTTATGGCTATTTTTCAATATTTTTGAAATTTCTTTGGGGCACTGCGTCCCCCTAGCGCTTCCACTAAAAAAACCCTGCTTTTAAATGTATTTTTCCATTTTTTAGACTAAAATTGTACCATAGTTTGGTGAATTATTGCCAAAATAATGAAGTGATCGCTAATTTATGCAAAGAAAATGTTGGTGATTTTCTATACAAGTGGTAAATTCAAAGTTAACAAAAAGGCAACACTGATTCAACCACCCAATCTTGTTGAAGGATTGAGCTATCGCTAGGCCTCCTCATTTTTCTTACCAGTGATAAGAGGCGATGAAATGAAATTTGAAAATTTTCGTATTTTTCCGCCAAAATTATGGCAGAAATCAAGTTATAATTTCAAATTCGTTCGATTTTAGTGTTAAGGGTAAATTGACCTACGCATTATTAGTATAGTTTTATTAGCTTATCAACGCCGCTTGCAGAATTAGTCTATTAAAAATGTTTCTCGAATAATTTGTAAAACATTACCCATATGCTATATTTACTGTTTTTACCCTGTGTTAAAATTACTCCAAAGTTGAGACCGTTGAAAAAAGTGTGCCAATTCAGGTGATTTTACGGTAGTTAGAAATCGAAATTAATCGCGCGTTGTCCATGATTATTTTTGAAATGTCCATGAACCACTATAAACGCGGTGTTGTCTTAATCTAGAAGAATTCGTTTTAAATTGTTGCTATGTAGTTTTTTTTCAGCTGTATATACCGGTTGGTCAGTTGATCTTGGCACACGTGCTGAGAATTTTTGTTTTTCATGACGACTCGAAACATTTATTCGCGTTTATTCAAGGTGCGCAATATTGCCATTTAAGTTTATTGCGAGAAAATTCCCTGGAAGGTGGGTTCAGATCACATGGTCATTCTATATATTTAGTTGAAAATTTTTCATTTTTTGAGTTCTTTTTTTTTCGTTGATATTTTTCCAAAATAAAACTACAAACGTCTCTAGTCTCTAGGCTGTACACAACGTGGCTAAATAAAATAAAAAAAAAAAAAAAACTACAAAAAGTGAAAAATTTATATTAATGAGAAAATTTGGATAAAATTTTACGAGCTGAGTTATTTTGGTTGTGAAATGTACGTGAAACTTGTTGCGAGCATTCAATTTTTCTTTTTTTTTTAATTTTTTTAATATGAGCCAACGTATCAATTATAACCACTTTTCAGAATTTATGATTCTTGATCAAAATGAAGTAAATTTTGAAAACTCTACTTTTGATATGTGGATTGTGGACCTGGTGTTTTTCAAAATTTCAGCCTAGTCAGCATGAAGTGATAAAGTCTCGAAGTTTTTTGTTCAAACAGAAGATACCAAACTATTGTGAGCACATTACTGATTGGACACATCTTCTCAACACATAATTTCCTCCTAAAAAAACAGATCTTCCAATGTACCCTTATTGCAACACATCTCCAACTCTTGATCATGTCATTGACTGTAGAAATTGGAATTTGAAAAATCTTAAAATCTCACTCATCGAGCTCTTGGGAAAAGAAAATATTAAGGATTTTTATAATATTATTAATATTTAAAAAATAATATATGTATTTGTTAGCAAGAAAAATTCATGTTAATAATTTCTACAATTGACAAGTGCTTCATTAGCATTATAAAAAATAAATTTCTTTCTTTCCTTCTTTCCAAAGAGGAATTACTTCGAAATTTTATTTAAAAAAGTAGTTAACAATGAAAAAAGCTTGCGTACCAGTCCGCTAGTCAGTGAGACATTTTCATGTCTTGGCTTCTCTGCTCACTTACTGGACTAATTTATGCATTAAATTCAATGATTTCCAGAAGATAATTAGTCAGTCGCACATAACCATAGAAATGTACTAGGATTTTTTTTCCAAAATTTGAAGGAGAAGGCGCAAAAATAACGAAAATTTGGTTTTTGGGATATAATTTCCTTCTGTGGAACCAGAAAGGTTCAAATTTTCGATTTGAGGTTTAAATACGATGTAAAGAAAACTACTATTTCCAAAAAAATTTGACCATTTTATAATCAAAATTTGCCTTTTGCTGTAGTATTAGTGAGCTTTCCATTTGAAAAAAAATCAACCTCTTAACTATAACAGGGACTAAATGAAAATTGGTGGAACTTCTATGCGTCTTACGAGAAGTACGGATAAGCAAAAACTGAATTTCGTTACTCTTCAGAAGTAACGCTTTTTCGTGACGATTTCGATTCAGGTGCCAGAGTAGAGACAAGAAAATGTCAGAAAAAAAGTGGAAACGAAAAATAGTATCAAAAATCTGCATAAGGTAACATCTGCATCAGAAAACCGTATAAGTCTAACGATAAAGCTGATACATCGTCTGAAAAATTTCGACACTCAAGGACGACTCGATAAGACGACTATGTCCGCAAATATGCATGTGTATTTTTACAAAGTACTCGATGAAATTAACTTATCAATTTTTTTCAAGTATTTTAACCATGTAAAAACTCTCGAATTGATACGTCTATGTATTATATTTTTTAGTGTAAAATTCGCTAGTAAGAAGGGGGAAGGGTCTCGAGGTACTTGCCACTTGTAAAAGCGAGACATACCTACGAGTATATGAAATTGAAAGAAAAACAAATTATTAAATGGGAGATAAAATGTAAAATAACACTTCGGTCGCATTATGTTATTGCTATACGATTTGTAACTCAATTAATATTGTATTTTACAATGGTTGGCTATAATGGATAACAAAAATGAGCAGAAGTAACGAGAACGCGCCATTTTTTTAGTCGATATATCTATATACGTGCGAGTGTCGAGGTGTGAAAAAAATTACGTAATCGGTGGAATTGATTTTACCTTATCTCGAAATACGGTAACAAGTTAGCAGACGTTATTGATGATAAGATGCTGGCCGTGTATTAAGTCGATGAAAAAGTACCAATGTAGATAATCCCTCCGCCTATTTTCGCTCGACGAAGTGCTTGTTAATTAAATTATTTCGCATTGGAAATTGAATGCGAATAAGCTGAGAAAAAAATATCGAAAAAATGATGTCAACCGATAAAGATATTACTCGTACATCAAAGGAAATAATGTAAAGAAATTGCATCATTTAGATAACATTTTTCGGTATATTTATCTACTTAATCCGCGTGCGGTGGAATTGCGAAGCGCGAATTTTTATCATTTTCTCAGCGCTAAGCGCGCAAGTAAAACCTTCGAAAAGTACCTGCCTAGGGTAAGTTGTAAATATGTCGTTGATCACGTATACGCGGCGAGTTCATTAAAAATGAATTATTTTTCGTGTATAATTTCCAAATTCGACGTGATATGATTATATAATCGCGTGTCCGTAGGATGACTGCGATGCTTTGGATGAAATTACGATAATTGTTTGGTAAATGAATTGACGGCTTGTTTGAATTTTTTCCAACTGTCTGTAGTATTTGCCCACGGAGGAGATGATTTCCTTTGGAAAAATCAAAATAGTGAATTTTTTTCGTTAAAATTTAAATACGACTTATCGGTAATATTTTGCTGACAAGTTTTTTTCGAAATATGTAATATTTTTTGGATTTTTTACAAATTTTCTATTACCTACGATTATAAATGACGTAAATTTTTCGAAAATTTTTCACCGATTGAAAAAAATTCACTTCATGTTTAACGAAGTAGACGATGTGATTTAGGCTCATTGAAATGATGATTCATCGAAGGTGTTTTCAAGATACAAGTTTTTAAGGCAGATTAGCTAATAGCTAATTATATTTCGCGTCTGTTTCGATCCCACATTCATCGGAATTTTAGCCCGATGTTGTATTTTTATCGCGTCGAAGCTTCCTGAATCAAATGTAAAAAGTGGGTGATTGTTTCGATAAAAGAAAATTTTTAGGAAATATGAAAAATTATTTTGAAATGAGTTACATGATTGCGCGATGAAAAAAACAAAGAGATAAGTTTTTTCCTCGGTAATTGAAATTATCGTTCGTTTTCTGCGAATTCTTTGAAGTCGAATTTCCGATGAAATGTTTTATCGATAATCTGTAAATATCGAATAATGATAATGGTATTCATACAGTACACGAAATTCGCTCCAAGTAGAATATATTTTTTCAAATAACGCGGAAATTTCTAGAAATATGATAGAAAAACGTAAACATGAAAAATGTGTCAATCGCGAATCCTCGCGATATTTTCATCTGTAATTTTCATTTATCGTTGTGACTTAATATGTAGGAAATTTTATAAGTAATGTTATGTGTTAGTGCGAATTTTTTCGTGAATCCGTTTGTTCCTGATTTTAGATCTAAATCATGAAAAATCACGTAATTTGCTGCATGATCCAAGTTCATCTGTGTTTTCTTCGCCAATGTCGCGTTTTATATTGAAAATGCATATAATATAATTTCTTGGAAATTTTATCGTAAATATTTTGAGTTATTATGAGATTTTTCGTAAATTCATTTTTTCCGATTTATAATCTGAACAACGAAAAATCACTCTATTTTTAGTGAAAGAGGCTGTTTGAGTTAACTTCCGGTGTTTTTTTCGCCAATGTTGCATTTTACGTAAATAACGTTTATATGATAATTTATGAGGAATTTGATGAAGAACAGTTTTAATCATTATGTATTTTTGCGTAAACCTCTTACATCTCGATTTACAGGGAGAACGTTGAAAAATCACTCATTTGTCAATTATTATGAAAAAATTTGGAATAAGGTTTACTCGCGTTTTTCTCGTCAAAATTGGCAACAAAATTCAAAGTGGCCGACATCTAGTGGCGCTGTGACGAAACACTTGAAAACGGGATACTTGAACTTTGATATGTTGGGAAATTGTAGTTTTTAAATTTTTACTCGAAAACGAGAGGACTTTGGGAAATTTTTCATCTTTTATAATTTGAAGAAAATTAAATTTCCTATTTTTTGATGTAGAAACAATTACATTTTGAATATTTTTACGGTTGTAAAGCTCATTTTCTTCTCAGTGATTTTCAGATTTTTTCAATATTTCGCAACTTTGCATTTAAATTACTTCAAGATTAAGCTAAAAACTCAATTTTTTGTAAATCTCGAATTTTCAGAATTTTTTCCTCTTTTCAACACTGTATCAATGATACTAAAATGAATGCCGACAGAGTAACATAATCATGAAGTAATTGATAGTGAATATTTTAATGAAAAATTCATCAACAGATATTGCTGTTAAATCGTCAAGAAGAAGAAAAAATTCTACAAACTAGAGATTTTAAAAAAATTCGAGTCAAGGTAACCAAAACGTTGAAAAAAGTTGAAAATTTGTGAGAAAAAATGAACTTTACACAAAAATTATGAAAGATGCAAAATTTTCTAAAACCCTCCCGTTTTCGAGTGAAAATTTAAAAACTACAATTTTCCAAATTCACATCATGAAACGTCGCTCAGATATCGATCAAAAAGGCCGCCATTTTGTATGAACCATCAACTTGATTTTCTTGAGTCATTTTAATATGTTCCCTAAGGTTCTCCCTTGAAAACAGAAAAAAGAGTCGATGAAATCGGAGGAAGGGAAGGGAGGGGTGTGCAATATTGATGATTTCCTAGATTTAAAGGTTCTTTGACAAATCTTGGTTTAATCTTAATTTAGAAAATAGTCTCGCTTTAATTTTTCTTATCAATTATGCTTAAAAAATTCCAGATCGATGTAGCTAAAATTATAAAATTATCGTGCGAAAAATAAAAACTAAAGTAAATATTTCTTTTATGGAAAATAATTAATTTTAATTGATATAGTCAATGGGGCCTGGAACCCCTTTCATTACCCATATCCAGCACGTTGAGACGTATAAAGGGGAATCGTTCTTTCGTCCACCAAATCCATATTTCCATAACGCGAAATCCTACCGACATCTTCGATCAGGGACGAATATCACGATTTGGAACGCGCGTTTACCGAAGAATTTCAAAACGGGAAAAATGTAGCGATTTTTTTTTGTTTGTCGATGCGACGAATTCTGGTTTCGCGTTTAACCCTGACAAAGACGAATTCACGATCTGGAGTACGTAGACGACGTGGATTCGGAGCTCGTGCTGAGAATCTCGAATCGTGCGGTAGATGCGCACGTATGGCGAATACGGAATTCTTCAGGTCACCGCCAAGATCATTCCGCTACTTACCTAATAGCTGAAAAATTTTTCGAATTCCATTTTACTTTCGTAACCGACCAATAAAAAAAGACCGAATGGGAAAATTTGAGAATGAAAATACTTGCAGTGCGCCGGCGACGGTATGTTCGAAAGTCTCGCTAATGAACCGGATTTTACTTGTTCTTTTTTTCGTTTTAATTTTGCGAATGTGTCGTGAGGAGTATAGCGGAAAATCGAACGTGATGAGATCGAGGTGCTTTTATCCGTCGATGAGGTGATTGCTCCAGAGAAATGATGGTTTTGAAAAACGCTCCATGATTTGAGTTATTCCATCGCGAATCTGCACGCGAAATTGGACGATGGCTCGTTAAATTTTTTTATTATGCATGTAGGGGTCATCAAACGACGACGAATGACGTAACTCGGAGCTCCTTTCGGGTTTTATATGCAGTTATGGCTATTTGAAATTTTCCCAGATTGTAGAAATTTGAAAATTTTCCTATACGGGTAACTCCGGTTACGTCATGCTTCGTAATTAATTCATTGTCTCCCAGCAGGTAGGTGCATCATCTTACAAGGGAGTCTCTCGAGGCGACCGGCTCGGATTTGAACGAGAGTTGGATTTTTGTAAAGAGCATGTCAAAAAAACCCCAAAACCAAAATTTCAGCTGTACAAGTGATAATTTTTGAAAATTGAAAATTCGGAAAACTAAAAATGGAGAATTAAATAAAGAACTACGTAATAATTTGGAAAAGTAATTTTAAGTCGCGCAAAAACTATTTTCCTCATAATTTGGACCCGCTGAATTCGAAAATTGCATCGCCGAGCCGTTCTGGAGCCTCCAGCGTGATTTTTATTTTTCTCATTTTTCTCAAGGAACTTCCAAATGTTCTAGAAGGCGTCCATTTGAAATTGGGTAGTTGAAAATTTGGTTCTCTTTTATTCCCGACCTACCGAACCCACTTGACTACACTTACGGAAAATTCCAGCCAGTCACCTCGGTGGGTTTTCCTGGACCTTTTTTTTCACAGCGAAGTAATATGAATTGAAAAAAATTCCGTGTATCGTCGACGCGTGTGCTGGAATCGACTAAAAAATAGTTAGCTACTGATGAATGAACAATTTTTTTTCATTTTCTCAAAACTAAAAAAATGGAATCAGTACCTTTTTACAGCCATCAGTTCGACTATGAAGAAAAACCATTTCCTTCAAAAAGTATCGATCAATTGTGATCATTGAGTAACTATCGTAGAACCTCGATTATCCGATCCTAATTGGGGCGGAGAGAGGTCGGATATGCAAAAAGGTCGGATAATGGATTTTCGTTGAAACTCGATAAATAACAAAAAAAATTGGATGAGAATCTTTATTTAATACTTTGCAGAGAAGGTTTACTCAAGTAGTAGATATTTAGATAGAAAAAAGAACGATTTTTGTTTTTTATTTTTCATGAAAAAAAATGATTTTTAATTTTTTTTTTCAAGTCAGTTAAAAGTTTTTGCTTTGACTCAGTTTTATTGCACAAAAAAGAATAACTGAGCCTAAGCAGAAACTTTTGACTGATTTTTTTGAGAAAAATTGAAATTTATTTATGTCTTTTGATTATTGATCCGACATTATAATGATTATACTTATATGGACGATTTTGTCTCCAGTCGCGGTATAGCAGTTCCGTAGAACCCGGATATGGCGCATGCGCTGTTGGGTATCGCGCATCAATTCTTATCACTGAGTGCGGCGATTGCCGTGAACACATGAGCCATGTGTGCATCAATCGAATCGAATGCGTCATTACGCATGCGCCATATCCGAGTTCTACCGAACGGCTATACCGCGGCCGGAGACAAGAAACATTCAGTTTTTTGCTAACAATTAGCAGTCCATATAAGTATAATGTCTATGGGTCAAAATTCAAACATTCATTAATAATCGGATAGTGAAACATTATCCGACTTTTTTTGTGCGGTTAATCGGAAGAAACCGGATGCATTTTTTTGGTCGGATAATCGAGAAATCGGTTAATCGGGGGTCGGATAATCGAGGTTCTACTGTATTTATCCAATTTCACTATTATTTACTTAAAACAGTTTTTTTATCCAATTTAACCAATTTCAACGCCGTTTTGGCTGCGATAAAAATAAACGAAGAAATTAAAAAAAAAAGAGGTATTGACCCTATACGATTCGAAATCGGTTTCCTCGCCTCCTTCGACCACTGGTTTAATTTTCGCTCGACCCTTTGGTTATACCGTGAATCAGATGAACCTGTATAAATATACGTACGTGAAATAACGTTTAAAAATCCTGTTTTACTGTTTCAGGAACTGGTTTCAGTTTATAAATATTTCAACTCGCCGCGATTACTCGTTTTTTTTTCATTCGATTTTCCTTTTTTTTTTTCACTTTTTCGTAAAGATGTCGAAGGTATCGAGGGTCGGATGGCGAGCGTCCTAGTGATATCGGTTTTGTTTGCGATCGCCGCCTCGTGCTCGTCGGCGAGGAAACGGCGTACGCGGAGGGATTACATAAGCGCGAAAATTTGGCCGGCGGTTGGTCGCAGGAGGAGTGGCGGTAATTAGATAATACGAGTGGTTCGGATTGAGCGAGCACGCTCGGCCGAGGCGTGAGGTGTCTAGTGAACGTGTACGAGATCGGTATCTCGGTTTGGAGAATTTTTTCGCTTGGTTTTTCGCATCGAACATAGTATGATCGGTATGAGAGACACGGAACTGGTAAAAGGATGGTCGTCGAGACGCGGAGCCGGTGTCGTCGTACCTGCGCGTATGTTTCATTAGGTAATTAAATATACGCGATCGTGTATTACAACCGGAGGCGAGCCGGCGACTGTGGTCGGCTTTTTTAATATCGTAATGTTCGTACGTGCTTTTTCGTGACTTTTTTTATTTTTAATAACGCTCGCGTGAATTATGAAAATATTTCAGATCGATATAACGTTTATTAAAATGGAAACCGAGTAATTGAATAAAACGCCTGTGTAGCGTGTATATTTTGTGTATACATGTGTTTTTTTGTAAATTTTCCTTCGCCAATGGTTTTTTAACGCTTGGCACGTGAATTAAAAAAAAAACAACTAAATTCGAGGCTAAAAAGTAAGAAGGTAATTCTGTTCAGCCGGCGTGAACCTGTAATGTGAATTTTCAAAATAATTCGCACGGGCAAGCGTATTTAATACTCGTTCAAGGCGAACCAAAGATGACCCTTGGATTGTCTACGTACGCGTTGTCGAAACCATAAAAATGCCCACTTTTCCGCCGTCTCGTTAACGAGATTTTCACATAGACCGCGTGATGAGGCGATTGCTGATTGGCGAATTTGTCGCGTCGATAATGTTCTATGTTTTCCGCGTCTCGTCGCGTCGCTTTCAGAATTACCAGGTTTCGAATGCAGGATTAAGGAATTGGACGAATGACGTCACTTTAAATTAGGAAATCGTGCGAGTGTGCTGAAATCGTCTCGAAATTGAGATTGGGTTTGCGTAGAAAAATTTTAGGGTATTTTAAAATTATGGGCGTTTTTCATCCGAAATATGGAGTTATTTCGCGTCGTCGGTTGAATCGTACAGAAAATTTGTTTATCGAAGAATCGACATATTTTATCGTAAATTGTTTAATAATGTACCTGCGTACTTGGGTTTTCAATTTTTCCCGGTATCGATGACAAATGAGATAACAATGAGAAATATTTTTTTCTTCGTTGATTTATGTTTACATATCATCGCGCGGTCGTGGATGAAGAAAATAATACACGATAACTGAAGAAAATACATATATTTTACGCCATGATTACGACGTTTTTGCTAGGAAATTGCATATTTGCGATTATATTTTTTAAATGAACAAAAATCGATCTCCGGCAATGGAATCATCGATTTTGTTGTACCCTTGGAAGCAAAAAAAAAAAACGAAGAAAAAGAAGAAAAACAAGCTACAGATATCCGCCTCATTACGATGTAATATCGAAAGTCGAAATGACTTTGGTGAATTTTTATTATCGCGAAATTGTAATCCACTACATTTGGATTCGTGTTAGTTTGAAGGATGTTTATTTGAAATTATACCCGGTTCCGCGAATTTATCGAGAAAACTGATTAATTGCGAAGCGATATCGGCCAATAGGCGTAACCAAAAGGAGAAATGAAGGGAGATCGGGAAATGGATTTTCGCAGATTATTTTTCGTACTTATCAGTCGTTTGAGTTGTAAGTGTTTTTGATTTGGTTGCGAAAATCGATTTTGAATTTTTTATCAACGATAAAAATTATCGTTATTGTGTTTTTTTGGTTAAATATACGAATAATCCTACCTCGCGTAAATGAAGATTCATTCGGGCGATTTTTCAAAATGGCCGAAATTACGGTCCTTTTGTGGGGCACGTCGTGTGTTCAACGAAGCGAGTGAAATTATCTCGAAATCGTATAAAAATCGAATTTTTCGTGATCGACGGTTGGTAAACGCTTTGAAATTTTTTACCTGTAGGATTTTTTTTTCTCCCAGGAAACGTATTATTTTATAATTTTCTTTTAAAATTTAATTTGATTAGAAAAATTACAAAAATGTTGACCCTATTGTTCTTAAATCGGATAAAAATTCCAAATGTCATTGATTCGATTTTAAATTGTAAATATGCTATCATCGATTTTATGAGAATAATTAATCATAGAAAAATGAAAAGCTCGGAGACCTGGCACGAAATAGTTGATTTTTCGAAAGGAAAATTAATCTTCTAATTTTATTAATTTTTATCGAACGAAATTGTACTTCTCACGTAATTAAAATCGAAGAAAATTTAAATCGAATTTATCATTTAAATTAGATCTTTTTGTTTGGGGGTGTGCATCCCCTTTACCTGTATCTTCAATGAATTTTGGTAATATTACTGAACTATGCCAATCCAGCTTGTACATGTGCAGTCTAGAGAAAAATATGTTTTATGGCTACAAGTTAGCTAATCGCTGATTGCAACAGGGTTTTTGCTTTTCGCTTATTACTTTTCAGCTTTTATGTACATAAGTTATTCATCATTTGTTAATTGATAATTTAAAACTGTACAAGATGTGAATTAAAATATATAGAAATACAATTTTACGTAAAATCACAAGAATCACCTGAAATCGCTTCAGATAATGATTAAAAATTTTTTAAAATAATTATAGATTTAATTGACATTTCAAAAAAAAAAAAACCTGCAGGTCATCAATGTCACTCGAGCAATTTATATAGGATTTTAATTTACAGAAAATTAACAAGATCTAAGTGAATTTTTAGATAAATTATGTAAAAAAAGCGATATTTCAGGGGAAAAAAATAGAAAATTTGTTATGTAACGAAATGATAATTGTGAAATTTGTAAAAGGGAAATTGGAGTATGCATTATGATAATTTTTTGAACGATTGGTTCGTTGAAGTAAGCATTTCACTTCTATTATCAATTATTATTTGCTTATTGGCTAATAAGCTAGTTGACGAAAAATTGAATTATTTCACTCAGTAATTTATGAAGTAAAGATCGTTGATTGGCAAATAAAAAAATTCAATAATTTCCAGAGGATAATCAATCAGCAATCACTAATACCTGTAGAAATGAACTGGGGGGCTGCGCTTCTCCCACCTCTACACCCCTTTTCCTATACACTAATTGTTCAAAGTTAGACTAGATAATAAGAGTACTATACCTAAAAAATTGTTGCGGGTAATTTTGATTTTTTTCAAAAATTTCGTGAAGGAGGCGCAAAATTGTCGAAAATTTGGTTTTCGGGGCATACTTTCTTTCTATGGAACCAAACTGGTTCAAATTTTGGATTTGAGGTTTGAATACGATTTGAAGAAAACTACTATTTCAAAATTTTTATAGCTCAATTTCAGCACCTCCCACCAAAAATTCGGGGCTTTTAAAATCAAAATTTCCCCTTCGCTATAGCATTACTGTTGAAGAGTTGATTAAGAACTTTCTATCGAAAAAAAATTCAGCTTCCTAGCTGTAATTGGGCCTGAATGAGAATTGGTGGAACTTCAACGCGCCCTATGATAAATATGGATATGCACAAAGCTGAATTTCATTACCCTTCAGAAGTAACGTTTTCTCGTGACGATTTCGATTTATGTGCCGGAGTAAAGAAATGAAAATGTCAAAAAAATATCCCTGATTTGCTATGAGAAGTTAACCAAGATGAGAAGAAAACCGATTACCATAGGGGTTTTATGCTGCAAGCAGCAAAAACTCTGAAAATCAGAGAAAACCATTGATTGAAAATTCACGAAGTAAGAGTAAAGTCGTGTAAAGAAATTAATTTATTCGCGTTATTTAACGATTTATGCGAAAAAATTGAGATAATATTCGATTGAGATGAGACGAAATAAGATACCAATACTTTTATTGTTATTATTAAATTATCATCAATTATTATTTACTGTAAAATTATATGCTAATTTGAGTTATATTACGTTTGCATTACAGGGACCGGAGAATCGGGTAAATCTACGTTCATTAAACAAATGAGAATTATCCACGGTTCCGGATACTCAGACGAAGATAAAAGGGGTTTTATTAAATTAGTTTATCAAAATATTTTTATGGCTATGCAAAGTATGATACGTGCCATGGATCTCCTTAAAATACAATACGCCGATTCTTCGTGTATAGTAAGTATATTATCGAGTTTCTTCTTCTTTACTCGGTTGGTTTTATTTTTGGATATTTTTATTAGCGTGTATATTCGATGTATGCGAATGAATACGGAATGCGTACCATTTGTGACGCGTCGAAAAGGACGTGGCCAATCACGTGCTCTGTATTTTGTCGGTGTACATATTTATTATACGAAATTCCGTTGCTGGGCGAATATGTTATGTGCTTCGAAGACTGCGTGGTTAAACGATTTACGATTTTTTATTCTTGAGCCCCTCCCCCCGCTCTGTCGTTCGCCGTATTTCGAGTGGGTACGCGATAAAAAAGGTGTATTAATAGAAGAGGAAGACGCGAGAGAAATTGATAATGTTAGTTGTTAATAAGGAAAAATTATTAATCGCCTTGGTACCTAGCTGTAGAAAAGAAAATGCCGGTACGTGCAGCATAGGCGCCAAGTGCCATTGTACCATGGAAAAACATTCATGGTATTAGGGTGTTACTTGAAATTAGATTTTTTCAAATTCGCAATACCTTTCGAAGAAGATGCACGAGGCAGTAAGCGAGTTGTGGTATTTTGAATACGCTTCTCGACGAGAGCATACCGTCCGGTGGGCTTATTGGGCATCGATGCGGAGTCTAATAGGGAAATGGTATATTGTAACAGGTTGTTGAACGGGTCATGCGAGTGTTGTGCGAAAAGTCGTATATTTTATTTGACAGTCGCATTTGTACCCGCTGCGTGTACGCGGCGGCGCGCGCGTCAATTTCTGCTTTCAGACGTGTGCGTGTGTTTTCGAGTCGAATTGACGAAGCTATTATTACACGATGTCAGGTATGCGAAGATAGCGATAAATCACGCGGTTCGAGTAATGGCGACCTGGAGGTGAGGAAGTTTCGTCGATGAGGCAGCGTGGTGACGCGTGATAGTGGTTCGCGTATGTCACGTGATCGTCGTAACGTCTCGGTCTCGGTGTGGACTCGTAGTCGAGACGTCGTTGCTTGGTTGCTGATAAGTGAGGCGTTTGTATCGAGTAGTTTATTTGAGGAACGCGAATTGAGTAACAGGTTTTGATTTATGTTGGAATCAGACTGAGAAAGACTTGTTGGTAAACTCACACAATCGAAATTGAGAAATTCCTTTAGTGAAGTATAATGAAATGATTTTTACCCCCTCCCCCTAACCCCACCCTTGTAACCCCAAATCTTTACCGGTGATTCTGCAGCATCCGGCAATATGTTGTTTTTTTTATAGATGCGTCGAACAAGTAGTACATTGCTATAAAATAGCTAGTCATGAAAGATACTCTCGAGGTGATCTGAAATTTTCCAGAAATGTGGTTAATTTTATTGAAACGGTTGAGAATAAAAGGGAACCAAGTTTTTAGCTACCCAATCTCATATGGACGGTTTCTAGAGGATTTTGAAAATTCTGGGAAAAATCGGAATCGTGCTGGAGGCTCCAGAACGACTCGGCGATACGAAATTCGAATTCAGCGGGTCCGAATTTAGGGGAAAATATATTTAGTGCAGTTTTCAACCACTTTTCTAAATTAGTCCGATTCTTTTGAATACACGGTGTTCATAAAGTTGGTTTACCGATTTGCAAAAAATGAATTTTACATTTAAACTTGAAATGAATTTTTTGCAATTTGGTAAACTGACTTTTTCGCCATCCTGTATAAGGCTAACTTATCTTACATATACAGTATATAAATATAATTTCAGTGTGCGTCTGTTAGTCCTTTAAAAACGTAAAAACCAGTGAACTAATAACAGTAATATTTGCACCATACATTGGTCTCATACTGTGGAATGTTTATGGCCAACAAGCTATTGCATAAGTTAATTACTCTTTGAGTAATTAAACTTCGAAGTTGAGGTGCATGTGTGTTCACGTGTACGTTGTGTATTGCTCTATATGTTGAGCAGCTGATTACTGATAAAATTCGTATGTA